>CAJQUN010000881.1:0-156890 GCA_907163345.1 Haberlea rhodopensis
GATAATTAATTAAACGAAATAAGGATCCCAAAAAAAAAAACAACAAGCACTTCCTAAATATTCTAGAATGCATTTTAGAATTTTTTTTATAATACATCAATTGTTCGATGGAGTTTAATGCTTAATTATATCTAGAACTTATATCTACTTGTTCAAAATTTTCAGTAAAATTGTTTATCAAAATTTCTTATTCGAGATCTAATAAAAATAGATTTCCTAAAATGTTAAAGCATAACTATTCAACACCTAAACCCCGGTATTGTCTGTGAAACAAACAATTGTCTTTTGGGCTTCTATTTATAAGTTTTTAAATTGTTCTGCTAGTAAAAAAGATCTGTCCAATGTGTTGTGTTCGAAGATAATGGGTCTGAAGACATGGTATTGCAGGTAGCCATAACGATGCACTCTCTTCTGGATCTCTCTAAGATCTTGAGATATCTTAGAAGTATCTGGCTCGATTTCTCGAAAGGTTGGTTCAACCATCCTCTGGTTCAGATCCGGTTAAGTGGTTAGGATCTGAAGAAGCATGTGATTATGCTCAGGAGATCTCTCTCATGGGCCTCGGTAATTTCGAATTGTAGCTTGATGTTCATCATGTAAAGGTTCCTCGCTACCTTCTCATGTCCTTGATACAGGTATAAGCTAGCAGTGCTAGCACCAATTCCCAGTAGAGTATTCCATTTCTGGTTGAAGTGTTAAGCTTCAGCCAGATATCTTTGATCTAGTTCTTCTAACTTCTAGAATACCACATGTATGACTTGCACCACGAACATTCGTTCGGATCCATAATATTTCTTGGATCTTCTCCTTCGTATATGTTACAATTATTATTCAAGATATTATTATAATATTTCCAGAATAAACATGGCTCTGATACCATTTTACGAAGACGGATCGCGAAGGAAAATGTTATTAGAAAAATAGTAAAACTTGGGTGAGATTTGAAAGTATTTAAAACTCTATGCGATATCATGCAATTAATCCCTTTTAAACTTTATAATGGTAAATTAGTAAAGTTGTGGGGGTAAGGAGTTAGAATGAAGATAAAAGTATTGTTGGGGAATCAGAATGTAGAATAATGGATAACATGAGTAAATGTAAAGAAAGTTTGGTTTAGACATTTTCTGTTAGTTTATTCTTAATTTTAAATATTCATTAATATATTAAACATTCCTAAATTTAATTTTTTTATATTTTGCTATATTATTATTAGATTACAAATAAAAAATAAATATAATTTTTCAAAATATATATTCTTCAATGAGAGAACAAGAAATATAAAGGTCAAAGAAACAACTTGATTCCTGCAGCTTGTAACAATAATTGATCTACTTATTCCTCTCTCCCCCATTGTATAACCATTCGACGACTTGACTTTGGTTCTTCCCGCATCATCAACGGTAGATTACAATGGAAGCTAATGGTGAAGGACCGGCGATTGGTATTGATTTGAGAACTACATATTCATGCGTAGCCGTGTGGCGGCCGAGATGCACGCGTAGAGATCATACCAAATGATCAAGACAGCCGCACCAGAACACCGTCTTATGTTTCATTTCAATCGAACTGAGCGTCTCGTTGGCGATGCAACTAAGAATCTGGCTGCAATGAACTCCATCAATACTGTTTTTGGTTTTGTATATACAAACTAGTTTATTATATTGATTCTAAATATAATAAGTATGTCATTTAATAAATATACATAACCAGTTTATTATATTGGTTTTGTATATTTATTAAATATGAAGCGTTATGTTCTTAAAGATGTGTTTCTAATTTCTAATAATATCGTCGATGCCGCTGAATCTTCTAGTAATCGGCACTATTCGGGTATGTGGCGCGACATAAACAACATAAGTAGAAAAATTACAAACACCGACCCAACGCTTTCAAAGACTTTCGAGTAAAAGAATGACAAAAACAAAGTTTCAACTCATTGTAGTATAAAGCCATTGAATTCTTCTACAAACTACCCCTCCCCCACACCAAGAACGCTCGAATCTAATTAAATCCCATCAATGAAGTAGTTAGGAAGAATATAAGTACCAAAAACAGTATTGATGGAGTTCATTGCAGCCAGATTCTTAGCTGCATCGCCAACGAGACGCTCAGTTTCGGTGAAAGAAACATAAGACGGTGTGGTGCGGCTGCCTTGATCATTTGGTATGATCTCTACGCGTGCATCTCGGCTGCGCCACACGCTACGCATGAATATGTAGTTCCCAAATCAATACCAATCGCCGGTCCTTCACCATTAGCGGCCATTGTAATCTACCCAGGAAGAACCAAAGTCAAGTCGTCGAATGGTTATACAATGGGGGAGAGAGGAATAAGTAGAGCAATTATTGTTACAAGCTGCAGGAATCAAGTTGAAAGACCTTTATATTTCTTTGTTCTCTCATGGGAAGAATATATATTTTTGAAAAATTATATTTATTTTTTATTTGTAATCTAATAAATAATATAAAAAAATTAAATTTAGGAAATGTTAATATATTAAAGAAAATAATCAATTCTGTTTTTTTTAAGGAAGGAATATTTAAAATTAAGAATAAACTAACAGAAAATGTCTAAAACCCAAACTTTCTTTACATTTACTCATGTTATCCATTATTCTACATTCTGATTCCCCAACAATACTTTTATCTTCATTCTAACTCCTTACCCCACAACTTTACTAATTTACCATTATAAAGTTAAAAGGGATTAATTGCATGATACCACATAGAGTTTTAAATACTTTCAAATCTCACCCAAAGTTTACTATTTTTTCTAATAACCTTTTCCTTCGCGATCCGTCTTCGTAAAATGGTATCAGAGCCATGTTTATTCTGAAAATACTATAATAATATCTTGAATAATAATTTGTAACATATACGAAGGAGAAGATCCAAGAAATATTATGGATCCGAACGAATGTTCGTGGTGCAAGTCATACATGTGGTATTCTAGAAGCTAGAAGAACTAGATCAAAGATATCTGGCTGAAGCTTAACACTTCAACCAGAAATGGAATACTCTACTGGGAATTGGTGCTAGCACTGCTAGCTTATACCTGTATCAAGGACAGGAGAAGGTAGCGATGAACCTTTACATGATGAACATCAAGCTACAATTCGAAATTACCGAGGCCGATGAGAGAGATCATCCTGATCATAATCACATGATTCCAGATCCTAACCACTTAACCGGATCTGGACCAGAGGATGGGTGAACCAACCTTTCGAGAAAGCGAGCCGGATACTTCTAATATATCTCAAGATCTTAGAGAGATCCAGAAGACAGTGCATCGTTATGGCTACCTGCACAGGTCCATCAGATTCAAAGTAAGATGGAGATTATATGGTGTATTGCAAGTAGAAACTTCTTATTGCTCCGACACAGTTTCCTTTAGTTTGCGTATGCTTATGTTTGTTGAATATATACAACCATACAAGTGTTGTTTCCAACTTCCACATCTGCTTCTTTTGTTTGTGCTTGGAAATTAATTCGCTGTTGGGTGATTGAAAAATTTTCGATTCGGTTTTCCATCCTAAAAAAAATTCAGTTCTCGGTTCGGTTTTCGGTTACAGAGTTTGGTCAACCAAACCGAAAATTTTATAATTTTTTTTAATGGTTTAAATTTTTTTACTTGTTCAGTTTCCGTTGTTTTTTTAAATGGTTTAAAAAAAGTACATTTTTTTTAAAAAATAAATTTTTATCAGAAGTTATATTTATTTAAAAAATAATTTTTTATAAAAAATTTAATTTTTTTAAAAAAGAAACTGTTCAAGCCGAAACAGAACCGGAATTGTTCGGTTAAATCGAAATCGAAATTTTGATTTGATTCGGTTCATTGCACACCCCTAATTTATAAGAATATCTGTCCAGTTATAAATCAAGCAAAATTTATAATAAAAAATTAACCCATTTGATAAAAAGATTTCACTTAGTTGAACTAAAAATAAAGAGGCAAAAGGTAATTAAAATTTCTGAAGCGAGGAATACACAATTTCCATCTATCCTTTCAATCCAACGGCTGCTAGACAGGACAAGTCACCCTGTCCAAATTTTGAGAGATTAAAAAACTTGGCGCTAATTCCCAAACCCAAAAAGTTAGCGTCTCCATATCTTCTGTACTAATAAAGGCCTTCTGTAGCATTTCTTCTTATACCTATTATATCTACCACAAAATCTGAAATGGCGGGCAGAGCATCAAAATCAAAATCATCAGCGCGGAGGAAGAGAGTTGCTGCTCTTAGGCGCGCTAAAGACGGTAGTGCTTTTATCAAATGGTATTCCTCTCCCTTTTTATCGTATTTACGCATTTATGTACGTATATTTTCACATTTTTTTGTGATCGTCGCTGTGAAATTATTGTTGATTTTACGTAACTGTGAAATGTTTCTGATTTTTAGTTTCCTGGAGATTAGTCAAATCATTAAACTGTATAATATTGAATTAGTTTCAGTTTCCTTCTATGTTTTCTTTTGATGTGAAGTTTAGCATGTATATGAAATTATTGCTAATCTTACGCTGCTGTGAAATTTTGAAATTCAGCTATCAAAATAGTGCTGATTTTTTTGGTTTCCTGAAGCTGTGGAGATATTCAAATCATTAAACTGTATAATAAATTGCAATATTGAATTAGTTTCAGTTTTCTTCTGATGTGAAGTTTAGCATGTATATGAAATTATTGCTGATCTTACGCTGCTGTGAAATATTGACATTCTGCTATCAAAATAGAGCTGATTTTTTGGTTTTCTGAGCTGGAGATGATTTAAATTATAAACTATATAATAAATGCGATATTTTAGTTTCATGTATTCGAGGCAGTTTCAACATCAATGTTTTACTTTTATGGATTTAATAACATGATTGGAAAACTGCAGTGAAGATTGTCATAAAGATGTTCCGGTGGCTTTGATAAGCTTTCATGAATGTAGCCTTCGTGCAAAAATTGAGATGATGCTCGGTATTTATTTGTATATTCTCTCCGTATTTGGTGTTTGGATTGATATAGAATTTTTTACTTGATTAATAAATTTTTGTTTTCTGTAGAGACTCAAGTCGTGGAGATGCCCAGTGAGAACCAGAAAAAGCCAACTAATAAGTAAATATCTATCATTTATTGCAATTTCTAGTTTACCTATCTATTATAATCATATGCTAGCTGAGTCTTGAATAAATATTTATTGTGCAGAAGGAAGGTGAAATCAACTGAACCAAAAGCAAAGATTGATAATTTTTATTTTCTGAAAATTTTAAAGGGAGGACTTTCGAAAATTGGAAGCTAATCCTCACTATGAGAGTGTTGCATCGGTAACACTGAAATATTAGCAATTTCTAGTGATTCTAATTATATGGTTTCACACTTGGAAATATCATTATAAAAATATCAGCACCCAACAAGAAGAGACAAGGAATTCTCCTAAAAAAACATCTTATACAGATCGTAGGTTCTAGATACACTTATTAAAAAATATATGGTGGAGAACAAAATCAATTTTATGATTCTCGTTCCATTTCTTTTCCATGTATGGACTTGATCATCGGAGTGGTAATGCCGAGTTCGGCATCCATCTAACCCTTGTGTTCTTAGGTGTATCACATTGGGACTAATAGCTCGATTCAGAAGGTTAGTAGCTCAACAGTTTATTGGGTATGAATTATTTGTATTGGGTCTTTCTCATATTTTTTCCATTTTTATTTACACATTCAAAAATTAAATAAGTTGGTCAAATATAATGCCATGTCAAAACTTGTTCAAATAAGTTTTTATTCAGACATTCGCACAATTACAAGAAACAGAACATACTACATCATAGAGGCATCCAAAGTTTGCACCACCAATGCTTCAGCAATTAAATCATCTCATTGGTTTAAATTTGGTGCATCCTGCCTAGAGCATAAAGACTCATCTCCAAATTACAGCTTTTGTTTATCAGCAATCGATTTGAGATGATAACTCAAATGAATATATGCACAAAACAATAAGTAGTAGATCAAATGAACTTACTATATATAAGTGCAATAAACCTCATATAACAGACAATTTGAGATATTTTTGTTTATGAATACTTGCACTTTCATAATCCCATGAAATATCTTCACTTGAAAGAGGCATGTTTTTAAATCAATGCCCTTTGAGTTTCGTCATACCTAACTTTGAGATGCCTCGACAATCTCAAATTTTGAAGAATCTTGGTTAGTAGAGCTTAATGCCTTCCGATTATTGGATTTTGGAGTATTCCTTTACTAAGTTGAACAATTGGTTCAAAAAGTAATCTACGAGAACTGTTGCTCTCGTATCTATGCGCCAGTGCTAGTGTATGGAGTTAAGAGGCAATGCCTTATCCCTGCAACCATACGTTGCATGAACACAAGGAAAACCAATTTGTTTTGTATACTGGCTAGAACGTTCCAATTGCATTGTACCCTTCTTCACCTAATCTATTTGTTTATTCCACTCCTTTAGCGCAAAAAATGATACCCGAGTTAGAACCTCCTTAAAAAATGGAATAGTACACTTATGAGAATATGGAGTCTCTCTTGCCAATTGTGTCCTTATCTCTTTGAATTCATTTTCAAGCATAAGACACATTTTCTCTTTATAGAACAAAGATCCTTATTAGATATTACTTATTAGCTTTGAATGTGCACCCTCCGCTCGACGAAGCTCTATTTGTTTTTAAAATTTAAGTGCTTCCCTTCCATGCTTCAACAAAATACTATTTTTATGGAAGGCATGTTTTTCTAATTAAGCCAGGACATCATCTTTCTCTATGACAATTTAAACTCAAGCCAAGCTTCTTCAAATTCGAGTTAATTTGCACAAATTGATCCTCATTACATGCTGCCAAAAAATCATCCCACTCTAACTTTCCCAATTGAGACCTATAATTTGCCACCAAATTTGTTTTAATGTGCCACACAAAAACAATTTTCGCAGCTTTCGGGAAACAATTTCATTGGCATTTATCAATGCTAATTATCTGTCTGCTACAATAACAAAAGGTTCACCATCTGAAACAAGAGTTTTTCAAAATGTCTATAGAGTCCATATATAGTAAAATGAGGTATTCATATAAACATAAGAAAAGAAAGCATAAGGAAAATAATTTACATTATGGTAACAGGAAGAACTCATTTAAGTCATAAACAAATACCTGAGCATCTTCACATGTTGACATGTAAACCAAATGATGCTTGAACAACTCTAGTAGAATTCAGAGCAGAAGGGAGAAAAAAATAGTATGAATGCACCAAACAATGACGAATCTAACAGGTGGGAGGGAGGGAGGGAATGGCTGGCGGACCATCAACAGCGCCTCAGAGAGTGAGGAAGAGAGTTGAGGCAGAATCATCTTCCTCGGCTGCTGCTCTTAAGCGCACTAAAGATGGCAGTGCTTTTACCAAATGGTATTCCTCTCCCTTTTTATCGTATTTAATTATTTGTCTATATATTCACATTTTTTTTGTGATCGTCGCTGTGAAATTATTTCTGATTTCACGTAACTATGAAATGTTTATGAGATTTTAGTTTCCTGTACCTGGAGATTCAAATCGTTTAACTGTACAAGAGATTGCAATATTGATTTAGTTTAAGTTTCTTCTATGTTTTTCCTTTGATGTGAAATGTATTATGTATATGAACTTATTGCTGATTTTACGTTGATGTGAAATGTTAACATTCTGCTATCAAAATAGTGCTGATATTTTTGGTTTCCCAGAGCTGGAGATGATTCAAATTATAAATTGTATAATAAAATGCAATACTGATTTAGTTTCATGAGTTAACGTGTTTTACTTTTCTGGATTTAATAAAGTGATGCGAAAATTGCAGTGAAGAGTGCGATAAAGATGTTCCAGTGGCATTGATAAACTTTCATGATTGTAGGCTTGATGCAAAAACTAAGAAGAATCTCGGTATTTATTAATGTATTCATTCGGTATTTTTTGTTTGGATTTGATATTGAAATTTTCAATTTCGGTTCAAGTTTCGGAAATGCCTAGGGAGAACCAGAAGATACCAACTGAAAAGTAAATATCTGTCATTTATTATTTCTAATTTAGCTCTTAAAATATTATACTATGCATTATAATCGTATACTAGCTTAGTGTTAGATAAACATTTTTGGTGCAGAAGGAAGGTTAAATCAACTGAACCAAAAGCAAAGAAGGAAAAGAAAGTAAAGAATCCAAATGCCCCAAAACGCCCTCTTAATGCCTTCTTCGTCTTCATGTACTACTCTTATGATTAACGTATATTTGTTGCAATTTATTTCCTTAGGGATTGTTAATTTTTATTTTATGAAAATTTTATAGGGAGGACTTTCGGAAATTGTTCAAGGAAGCCGATCCTGACTGCAAGAGTGTTGCATCGGTAACACTGAAATATAATCAATTTCTAGCGATTCTAATTATATGTTTTTTTCCAATTTAAACGTGAAGTGTATCGTGTTCTTTTAGGTGGCTAAGGAAGGTAGTGTGATATGGAAATCCATGACTGATGAAGTAATGTTTCTTTGTTGTTTGTATTTGCAATACATTAATGATGTAAGTAGTACTTTGTCATTCTGATCATAAAAGTATGATAAACCAGGATAAGAAGCCTTATACTGATAGAGCTGCGGAGCTTAAAGCAGAATATGAAAAGGAAGTGGCAATCAATAATGTTGAAAATGAGAGTATTATTCTGATTTTAACTGATGTTTCAGTGAAATGTTAATAAACTATGATTCTTATTTTTTGTTAATATGTGCCTTAAATTTTCTAGGTTTTCAAGTGTAGTTATTGGCCCTGATTCTGGGAGATAGGAATGAATCAACAGGGAAGTGGAAGAGAGGAATAAAGGAGCCGGAGATTTCAAAGATATGTTGGCAGTTATAGGAGTTAGATACCAGTTATTTTGTTCGTAACATAAGGCTATAAAGGCCAAATGGAGTTGCTGATAGGATTCATTCTTTCATTCTTGGCTGTACAAACTCTTGTTCTTCTTCTCTGATAGTGGATTTAACTGCTAGTGTGTGGCTGCCAAGTAGGTGTTTTATCATCAAACCACGTTATATCTATGCCTTAAATTTTCTAGTTTTTCAAGTGTGGTTATTGGCCCTGATTCTGGGAGATAAGAATGAGGCGACAGGGAGATGAAAGAAAAGAATAAAGGAGCCGAAGACTTCAAAGATATGCTGGCAGCCTGGCAGTTATAGGAGTTACATAGCAGTTATTTTGTTTGTAACATAAGGCTATACATGCCAAATGGAGTAGCTGATAGGACACATTCTTTCATTCTTGGCTGTACAAACTCTTATACTTCTTCTCTGATAGTGGATTTAACTGCTGATGTGTGTGGCTGCCAAGTAGGTGTTTTATCATCGAACCACGTTATATCTTGTGTTAAATTTCATTGCGTTTGATAGCGATTTCACGCACACATTACACTGAATAATTCAATATTTATTCGTTGAAGAAAGTAGGAATTCTCAGGCTTAAATTGAATAAGATCACAAGATCTAGTCACAATTATAGTGCCTCAATTCCTCAGACTTCAATATAAATTGAAGTCCATCAAAGAGAGAACTGGTATTCTTTATAGAAAAGACAGAATTTATATGGATATAAATGCACAGAAATCTAAACATTCTCATGAACCAAACCAGATGCAACTTATGTTGCTAAAATGTCATAGCCCTCACAATCTGTAGTGCTTCTCACTCACATTAAGCAAAAAAAATTTTTGGCAACACAAAAATTTATTAAAAAAAGAGTACAAGGGGTACTCAAATCCATTACAAAAGGAAAAAAATCACGACCCAAGACAAGTACAAGGTTGAAGAAACCAGTCATTAACCGAATAACTAACTAACACAAACCCTAACTCCTTCAACCAAATCCACAACCTAACTTTAATATTCTCAATGACTCTTTCTACATCAACAATACAATTACGAAAAATTACTGCATTCTAAAATATTACTAAAACTCTTCTGCGTCTATAAGAAAAATGGCAGGTTTATTCTTAGCAGCATAGCCATATTTTGAAGTACTGTACTTCTTGTGTACGCCATTAAGTTTACCCATGCCGGCGTTCTTATGAAAAGTCACCATAAGTCTTGCACATTCCCTACACAATCAGAACACCAACCAAAAAAGTATTAAGATTTGAACCTTACTCGAAGAAATGGAAAATGTGTCATAGTTTGTTCCTACTGAAGCTCGTATTCCTTATAGCTTGTATGTTTTTCGAGTGTCTTGTTCCATTGTCTAAAACCATTGAGAGTACAGTGAGCAGTGTAGATAGCAGCAGCAGCTAATAAAGATGGTGGAAACTTAAGCATCTCACTCTCAACAAGGCAGAGTTCGACTATGAAGAAGGATAGCAACTCCAACTAGTTCAAGTTAGAAAACAGAAAACATCCCAAATTAGTATAAGACACATGACAATTTTGCAATGGTGGATTTAGAAAATTGAAACCAAGTTAAGATTTCAACCAACCGTTTTGTCGGATTGAGCAGCTTTTAAAAATCGTCTCATGAAAACATATGGAGTTGGCACCGAAAGATTAAATTGTAAGGTATTTAACATCAGTTTCTCCTGTTGCCAATTAGAATACAAATCGTATTTCATGAGCAACTTTGTATGAAAAGATTAATTGCCATTTTAAATCGAAATCATGGTTTTGTTATTGAATACGCAGTAATGTACCATATCAAGAACTTCTTTGCAGCAGTAAGCTCCGTCACATATCAGTATAAGATCCTCCATGGCAGGAACAGAAACTTCTTCATACTTGCTAGCAAGGAGCATGGCAGTAACTCCAACAACCTGCAATTTCTTTCTTACAACCGATTGCAATGCTAAAAATCTGTCGATGAGATTGACTGTTAGATATAACGTCTCCTCCACCAGTTCAAAATTGTAGTGCACCTATAGGTACACAATGTCAAAACGTTGATAATCCTAGAAGTATATTTCTTATTTTAAAAAGAGGAGACAACTTGGTTTACAAAAAAATCAGTTTATTACCTCGATCAGCCAGTCAATAAGAATAGCTCTCATTCTTCCGTTAATGTCAAATTGGTTATCCATGTAGTTTGATGGGACACAGCTTAAGATCTGTAATCAGAATCATAGGATCGAAAGAACGAGACGAACAATAGAAAAAATGAGAATACATTAAATGAGTATGCAAGTAAAATAGACCAAGAACATTAAGAAACAAGAAGATATATTTGGTTTTTTCCATTCTACAATCGAAATACCATGCTGCTTCTTGAATTCTATAGGCTTTATACAGTACCAAACCTCGATCCAACTCAGTGGCGGAGCTTGAGGGGATGTCGGAGTGGTTTAAGAAACAAGAAGATATATTTGGTTTTTTCAATGCTACAATCGAAATACCATGCTGCTTCTTGAATTCTATAGGCATTATATAGTAACACACCTCGATCCAACTCAGTGGTGGAGCTTGAGGGGATGTCAGAGTGGCTACACCACTCTTCTTAAAAGTTTCCTATAGACCTATATATTTTTATATATTAAATTTAGGAAAATATGATCTTAACCATTAAGATATTTTGAAATTCAGTTTCGCTCCCCTATGCGGAACATTGCTACCTCCACCAACGATCCAATAGAAACAATGGCCCACAATATACCATAGAGTGTAGCATAGAAAAGGGACAATGCATTTTCACTCTTGCCATGAGATAACTTAAGATTCTACCACACAATTTCTTGTTGATTTAACTTGATTGATATTAAAAGATAATAGTAATCTCAAACAATCGGAGAGATATTTCACCTCTGACTTCTTGTAAAAAGCATATAAATCACCAATATACTCGGTAACAGCGAGCGGATTCTTCTTATCACAGCTGTCAATGTCGTCCACCGTCTCTTCGTCAATGTCTTCCATTTCAACATCCGCATCCTAAATTGATTTAGAACATAAGAATAATCAAATTTACTGATAACGAGAACCAAAACAAAAAATAATTTCTCAAACAATTGGAGATATATTTCACCTCTGACTTCTTGTAAAAAGCATATATATCACCGTTATACTCGGTAACAGCTAGAGAATTCTTCTTATCACAGCTGTCAATGTCGACCATCATCTCTTCGTCAATGTCTTCCATTTCAACTTCAACTTCCGCATCCTAAATTGATTTAGAACATAAGAATAATAGAATTTACTGATAGCAAGTACCAAAATAAAAAGAATTAGTACCATCTCATATATTTCTTCCAGCATCGCTTCTGTGTGCTGCACAAACATGGGCACAACATTGTCGTCCACGGGCTTTTGGTCCTCTGCATCAATAATAATGTAGTCCTTTGATTGATGTATACTCACGCTTGGTTGAATTGATGGCTTGATTTCCTACAATGAAGTACCATTAGAATATCATAGGCAAAGTTAAAACCTAACTTAGCAGGACTCAATTCTTGTTAATTATATGAAACTATACCTCTGATGGATGATGATCTTTGACAGCCAATTGCGCAGCAAACATTCTGAACAATAACCAAAGGTCCAAAAGCCAATTCTTAGCATAAAAAGATTTTCTATGATCAAGCCTTTGCATTGAATAAATTACCAAGGAATTTTTGTAGAATTAAGTCGCCCTAGTGATAAATTTTTTGGGTATGTCCTATACAAGCTCTCTCTCTTTCTTAAACCAAGAAAGACTCACATTCTAACAAAAAAACAGTATAAGAATCCAAGAAAGGAGATGTCACAAACCTAGTGACATGACAGTGAGCCGAGATATTGGGATTCTTATTTTCAGCATTTTTCCTAAACAATATAAGGAGTTGTAAATTAGATCAATGATGGAATTCAAATATTTATTAAAAACATAAATAAACTATCAAAAACTATGTTTTATGAAAGTCATACTCTGTCAAAACACATCTTTTGTGTACAACGCAATGGTAAGTAGGATCTCTTATGATGTTCTGATTGATTGCACTCAATGCCCTCCTATTTTTCCTATTTTTCCAAACTCCTGAGTCATCAGAAACATATTATTTTGATCAAATTAAACTACAGTTAGGGTTTAATGGAAAAAAGGATCAAATAACCAATACCTTCGTAAGTGAATATAAAAGAAAGTTAACAATAATTTAAAAAAATTAATTTTAATTTCCAAATTACCTTGAATGTTTGAAGGCCTGTTTACACCCGGAAAATTCTTATTCGATCCACCCATCTTGATTTCTCTCTTAAACACAATTTCAGCAAATTTTTATGCATAAAATCATGAACCCATCAACGAATTGAAAAACCCACTACAATTTCATCAAAAAATGGGAAATGTCGATCAGTGACAATCATCTAAGATTCAAGAACAGTTGTATAAAAGAACCCAGATCATGGATTTTTTCCAAACCTCCAGAGCAAGAAACTCCCAGAAACTTATCCATAAATCCAGTGAAGAACTTAGATTCAGATAGAGACTTACCTTCAAATCAGTCAATGGTGAATTGATGTGAATTGATAAAAGTCCCTCAAATTTAATGCCGTGTGTGAAGCTTTTTTTAATCTTTAATCCTTGAACGATGTTGGATTGAATTTTTCAGAAGAGATTTGGGGAGAACGTAAACAGCGGATATATGTCCACACATACATCTTTGAAACCAACGGCCGTTGGATCAAAGGTCGCGTGGTTCGGTGAAAGAGCTAACGGTTATTTTGTTCCTTTCAAATACTTTCCATTAATTAATGTTTTGTATTAAGCGCCAATTTCCCTTGCCAACAATTATTTAATAATACCAATTAAACCATGATCATTGACCTATTTCTTTTAAGACAATAATAATTGACACCATACTATTTAATTACTTCATTTTTAATTACATTTTTAGTATTTTTAAAAAAAAATTATTTGTAATTTATTTACGATATATCGTGGAAAAGCCAAAACCTTGATCTTTTCATTTTTATCACTTCATTTGTAAGATAAAATGAATTTGTGTGTCTTAGGTTAGGTTCTTTGAATGATTGATTATATTAGTCATTCACGATTTATTTGATGCTACCGTGCATCTCAACATACATTTGGAATATTTCAAATATTCTAAATATATGATGAGATGTACCTTTAAGGGTAACATCAAATTTTCCGTCGTTCACCTGAAAAGGGCATGCACGTTCAAGGCCATGAAATTTGACATTTTACAATCCTAGAAAGATGCATAAAATAATATGTTTTTGTTTTTTTCAGAAAGGAAAAAAATAGTTCATGGATTTATCTTCTTCCTTTTCGGACGAACAGTAGTCATTTTACGTGATTTTTCATTTATTACCTCTTAGGACTTCGTCATCGTGTCTCTACGCTTAGATTTTCACTTTGCATATGCATTAGTAAAAATTAATTGAAATTTATATTGATTGAAATAAAGATTTGTCCGATCATTTTTTCCATTTTTCCGGAGTTCCGATACACAAAAGTTGCCTTTAACGCTTTATATTATGCTAACTGAATTACTAAACATCCCAAAATAAGAGCTTGATTGGTAACCCAAGTAAATCTACTTGGAAAAAGGTTCCTATCAAAGCAATGTTGATTTTTTTTTAATACAAGATTATATATTGAATGGAAGAATGATGGAGCCTTAGTAGGCCCGATCAAGGGTCATAAATGACTCGAAATTGGATCATTGTCAATGATCCGGTTATTCGGGTCAACGTTTCGAAGGGTCGGACCCGTAATCGGCCCGACTATGAACGGGTCGGTTAATGATCATAATTTTCTAACCCGTGAACCGCCGGTTAACCGACGGTTTAAAGGGTTTATTTTATTTCTGTTTATATTTTTAAATTTAAAACATTTATTATGGTGTAGATTTGAACTCATGAAATAATTAGCTTCAACCACTGAACTATATGAGCCATTGTTGATCTAAATAGGATGTCATAATTTTTATATATTAATAAAAAATACATATCTTACCCATTTTGATTATTTGAGCTTGTATATATTTCACGTTATTTTATGTTTAGTCCATGGAGGAAAATGCAATCAAATATTTTTTACACATTTTTTTCAAATTTTAATAGTATTTTTAATTTTTTTTAAAAAATAAGGGTCAAACCGTAACTGTAACCGTTGGTTAACCGTAACCAAAACCAGGACCATAATCGGCGGTTCATGAACTATAACCGGAACCATCAAGGAAGGTTAATGTTAAGGGTCGAGGTTTTTTGAACCATCGAACCGACGGTTCTGAACCGTGGTCAGGTCTAACATTTAGTTTATTTTCCTTTATAAAACTTTTTTGGAGCCTATATGTGATGTTAATGTTGGACTTGAAATCTATTCAGGGAGCGTTTGGTTAGTGAGATAGGTGTGGGAAAAGAGCACAATCAGTCGTTTGGTTCCGTGGTTGGCATCACCACTTAGTCCCTGCGGTGCGGCCCGATATAAGCAACTGTGGAACATTGAAAACAAATCCCAGATGTTGGCATGTATTGCTAATCTCTATTTGCACAGTCAACATTTAATTTGGATGGTAAATTACCATTTTGACCATTGTTTTCCCACCAAAACAAGATCCGTCGATATCTATTTCGCGCCCAACAGTACCCACCCAGTACAAAGGAATATTTATCGATTTCTCTTTCGCGCCCAACAGTACCCACCCATTTTGACCATTGTTAATGTTGCAGTGAGATTTGTTTAGAAAATGTTATAACAAGTTTTTATATTTTTCATATTTGGATGATGCTCGAGTATATTTTCAAATTGAATTGGTTCGAAATAAATTTAATTTGATTAACATGTATTCATTATAATTTGAGATTAACTTAAAAGTTCAAATTAATTTTATATTATTTAGTATAATATTTTCAATATTTTATACATACTATTTAATTCATTATAATATTTTATTAATAATTAAATTATATAAGTAAATTTAATTTGATTAACTAAAATTTAATTAAAATAAAATAATAAAAATAAGTGCAAAACCTATTCAAGGGTAGTTTTGTCATTTTACAAATAAAATTAATCTTTACCACATATTATCAACTACACCAAACACAATATTACTTATCATAATTTACTAATCATACGAACCAAACACAATATAGTTTATCCATTAGTTTATTTATCACCCATTATCCACTTTTTAATATATCAACCACTTATCATATCACAGCAACCAAGCGCACCCTCAGAGTATTTCTTATCATTAATCTCAATTTATTTTAATAAAATGGGATTGTGTTCCGGAAAATCTACGAGACAAATAGGTACAGCCACCCATTCAAACAAAAATATCAAATTCTGTATGCTTTTTTTCTCTCTAAAAATATATAAAATACTATGTTTCTTGGTCACAATTACTACAATCTTGTCATTTGGTTATTGATATTTGTTTCTCAGAATAAGAGTTGGTTTTGGTGTGCATGATTTGAACAATGTAAGTCAAAAGAGCGGTGTTTTTTAAACAATTAATTCAAAAAAAAAATTTTGTTCAAAAATACCACATGTGCACAACCGTTTCAAAAATACTCCAAAACGCCTGCGAGTTGTTATGCACTTGCAACATTCAATGGGTTTGTGGATTATGTGCTATGTATGAAGTATTGAATTGCTAATTCTACATGGCATTATTTTTAATTATTGTACAACATATAATTCCACGAAAGGGAAGTATAGAGAAGGCTATACTAACTTTAATTTTCACGTACAAAAAGAAATAACATGTTATTAGAAAAATGATGTATTTGAACTTTGAAGAGTAAAATAGTAAAAAGGAAGATTAGTTTAGTTATATAAATAACAAGTTAGTATTTTTAAAAATACAAACAAAACTAAAATTTTATTTGTAATTTATTTATGATATATCATGGAAAAGCCAAAACCTTGATCTTTTCATTTTTATCACTTCATTTGTAAGATAAAATGAATTTGTGTGTCTTAGGTTAGGTTCTTTGAATGATTGATTATATTAGTCATTCACGATTTATTTGATGCTACCGTGCATCTCAACATACATTTGGAATATTTCAAATATTCTAAATATATGATGAGATGTACCTTTAAGGGTAACATCAAATTTTCTGTCGTTCACCTGAAAAGGGCATGCACGTTCAAGGCCATGAAATTTGACATTCTACAATCCTAGAAAGATGCATAAAATAATATGTTTTTTGTTTTTTTCAGAAAGGAAAAAAGAATAGTTCATGGATTTATCTTCTTCCTTTTCGGACGAACAGTAGTCATTTTACGTGATTTTTCATTTATTACCTCTTAGGACTTCGTCATCGTGTCTCTACGCTTAGATTTTCACTTTGCATATGCATTAGTAAAAATTAATTGAAATTTATATTGATTGAAATAAAGATTTGTCCGATCATTTTTTCCATTTTTCCGGAGTTCCGATACACAAAAGTTGCCTTTAACGCTTTATATTATGCTAACTGAATTACTAAACATCCCAAAATAAGAGCTTGATTGGTAACCCAAGTAAATCTATTTGGAAAAAGGTTCCTATCAAAGCAATGATGATTTTTTTTTAATACAAGATTTGAAATATATTGAATGGAACAATAATGGAGCCTTAGTAGGCCCGATCAAGGGTCATAAATGACCCGAAATTGGATCATTGTCAATGATCCGGTTATTCGGGTCAACGTTTCGAAGGGTCGGACCCGTAATCGGCCCGACTATGAACGGGTCGGTTAATGATCATAATTTTCTAACCCGTGAACAGCCGGTTAACCGACGGTTTAAAGGGTTTATTTTATTTCTGTTTATATTTTTAAATTTAAAACATTTATTATGGTGTATATTTGAACTCATGAAATAATTAGCTTCAACCACTGAACTATATGAGCCATTGTTGATCTAAATAGGATGTCATAATTTTTATATATTAATAAAAAATACATATCTTACCCATTTTGATTATTTGAGCTCGTATTTATTTCACGTTATTTTATGTTTAGTCCATGGAGGAAAATGCAATCAAATATTTTTTACACATTTTTTCAAATTTTAATAGTATTTTTAATTTTTTTAAAAAAATAAGGGTCAAACCGTAACTGTAACCGTTGGTTAACCGTAACCAAAACCAGGACCATAATCGGCGGTTCATGAACTATAACCGGAACCATCAAGGAAGGTTAATGTTAAGGGTCGAGGTTTTTTGAACCATCGAACCGACGGTTCTGAACCGTGGTCAGGTCTAACATTTAGTTTATTTTCCTTTATAAAACTTTTTTGGAGCCTATATGTGATGTTAATGTTGGACTTGAAATCTATTCAGAGTATTTCTTATCATTAATCTCAATTTATTTTAATAAAATAGGATTGTGATTCGGAAATTCTACGAGACAAAAAAGGTACAGCCACCCATTCAAACCAAAATATCAAATTCGGTATGATTTTTTCTCTCTAAAAATATATAAAATACTATGTTTTCTTGGTCACAATTAATACAATCTTGTAATTTGGTTATTGATATTTGTTTCTCAGAATAAGAGTTGGTTTTGGTGTGCATGATTTGAACAGTGTAAGCCAAAAGAGCGGTTTTTTTAAACAATTAATTCAAAAAAAAAAAAAAAAATTGTTCACAAATATCACATGTGCACAACTGTTTCAAAAATACTCCAAAACGCTGCGAGTTTTTATGCACGTGCAGCATTCAATGGGTTTGTGGATTATGTGCTATGTATGAAGTATTGAATTGCTAATTCTACATGGCATTATCTTCAATTATTGTACAACATATAATTCCACGAAAGGGAAGTATAGAGAAGGCTATACTAACTTTAATTTTCGCGTACAAAAAGAAATAACATGTTATTAGAAAAATTATGTATTTGAACTTTGAAGAGTAAAATAGTAAAATAGTAAATAGGAAGATTAGTTTAGTTATATAAATAACAAGTTAGTTCTCGTTCTTAACCAGTGAGTCTCCATTTTTCATTTGTATGAGCAATTATTGTACGAGGCAAAACAGAGATTTTAAAGTTTAAAAATATATACATACATATAAAAAAAAATATAATAATCATAATAATAAATCCACAGGACTTGATCTGTCCACGATCATGGAGCGGCAAGCTGGTAATGTGTCCGGGTAAACCGTAAAAATTATGCACCATTAATCCACGTTCAACATCGGGTTGATATATATATATATTAGTTTTCATTGGCACCGTGCCATGATCGTGGCAAGCTGGTAATGTGTCCGAGTAAACCGTAAAAATTATGCACCATTAATCCACGTTCAACATCGGGTTGATATATATATACTAGTTTTCATTGGTACCGTGAAAGGCACGGCGCCATCTTTCACGGTGCCAATGCACTGTTGTATAGCAAATGATTGCATAATTCTGTAACGATGTGTGAAGCATAGTGATCCCATATAATTAAAGAGAAGCATGTATTTATAAACACCAATAAATAGGACTAATAGATCAAGTTGATGTTCTGCACATTAACTTAAAAAGAATGGCCATGATTGTTTGACTGCTATATTGAAAGGATAGTTGAGGACGTTTGATGAAGTGAAAAACTGAAAACAGTCGTTAATCGTAAAAATAATATCAAGCCACGTCAAATATCCATATTACTTTGGAAAGACCATATAGATTGAGTATTATATTTCTGGTAAAGTACTTGGGTGAGAAAGCATGCACATATAATGAAACATCCCTGTACAAGGAGAAAACATGGCCCACACAGCTTACCATACGCAATTGATTTGCAGGATTAAAAAAAAATATAAAGGAACATCCCAAAAAGCATATGTGTACGCAAAAGACCATGAGAATGAGATAATTATCTAGTCGAGTTTCTTTGGTGCAAGCGGTCTTCTTCTTGTGGACCTTCTAATCTGTGTTGTAGGTTCAGAAGTTTCTACAACATGGAGCAAGAGGAAAATATGTAGGTGCTTGTTGAGCGAACACAAAGAAATGAAGTCCATACAGACATAAGCGAGCCACGGGGAAATTTACCTTCAACAACATATTGTTGTTGACCAATATTCTGGTTTGCGATCAGATCGTCTTAAGAGATATCATCATCAAGAACAACTTGTCGTAACGATTTCATCTTTTTTGCTTTATTCTAGGCTTGTCAACTGCATGTCATCTTTTGTTTTTATGTGATATAAGCAATTGTTTTTAAAGACAACGAGAAGACTGATTCTAAATGTTAAATGTCGGATGAAAAATGAAAAGCAGTTGTTGAGGCAATATATATATTGTGTGTGGTGGATGGAATGAAACAAGACGCCTGACCTTTTCTATAGGCATCCACTGGGTTCCACAATTTAACTGAGACAGCCTCCGCAATTGATGGCCTAGACGATGAGTGTAAGTAAGGCTTTTCTCCTAGCGCAGCTAGCTGTCCTGTAAAATTCAGATTAACTGTTTTTCGTTTGAATAATATGGATTGAAGATGAACGACAAGTTGATATGCATAATAAGACCAAAATATAACAAAAAAAAATCTCACGAACAGCAGAAAAAAAAAAGATAGTACTCTAAAATCAATTAAAACAGAATGTACATGTTTGGGTGAAGACCAATTGTTTTCCTGGACTCGTGTTATTAGAATGATTTAAAGCCGCGCTCTCATGAGTTGTCTTATTAGTTACTATATTTAATACTACAGAGTCTTCACACTAATTAATAATAACTTTGCTAACACATTACAGTTGGTGTTAAGGCATCAAATATGTATAAATCTTGAAATTTCATGACAAAAACTATGTCTACCTCTAAGTCATCTCTCGACTAAATTATATGTCTGCTCAATTGTGCAATATGTAGTGATTGATTCATGCATACCAAGTCATAGGAAGGGTAAGGGTATAATAGGTATCAGAGATTTTTTAAATCTTGTATCTAAATATACACAATTTGCGCCCTAAAAACATACTATTTCATCACGCGATCAGACTTGTACACACACTAATTGTATACACAAAGCATGATTCCAAAATTGTAGACACATATGCCAAAAACAAGCTTGAATCAACTAGCTCTTACAGAAAAGAGCAAGACTACGTGCCTTGGCGAGGCTATATGAAGTGTAATTCTTAGAGGTATTAGACCCCAAAAAGACAAGTCAATTATATAGAGTAGATGAAAAACAGCTACTACATCAATTAATACAGATACATCAGTTTTTACTTTTTATTTTCAACATTTTTTTCTTGCTCTCTATCCACCAATTCGCAAAAAACATTGAAAAGCTGAACTCAGTGGTGCTCCTACTAATACTATTTTACAAAGGGTTAATTTTGAACAAAAGTCAACAGAAAGAACTTACAGTTTATTCGAATTATAAAATCAATCAATTAGGATCAATCGTAGCAGAGTATCTAATTATCTGTATGTACCTTAGTTATGAAGAAGGTTGGGTCCTGTGTGTATTAATCCCTTCTCTTCTTCGTACAAATCCTTATTCTTTGGTTGACACCTGACATTTGTGAAGATAAACTCGAAGTTCCTGCATGATATGGCGATGGTTCAAAGAACCTGGATTTTATCATCCAAACACGATAGTTAAATATGTCAATATGGCCGCCTAATAATTATTTAGGTATGATGGAATAACAATAAAAACAATGGAAAATGAACAACTGAAGGCTAAACTTTACCCGAGCACACGCTATCGATGAAAACACAGGCACGAGAAAGCAGTATCTCAACAGTCAGAATGCGATTGAAATGACCCTGGTATACAGCAAAACACAGTAATGCCATGTCAAAAAGAGATAACCAGGTACTACATCTATACAACTAAAATAACCCAGAAACATCTGATTCCCAAAATTAAGAAATATTGGTTAATATATAGCCAACTAATATAAAATTTTCTTTAGGCCTACCAGTGGGAACATAACTTACGAATCCTAATTTTCAAGCAATAGAGCATATAGAAAAAATAAGCAGAACAAACTTTTTCAAAAGATTTCAATACGTAATATAAGCCGAATAAATCGTGTAAATTTTACAAGCAAACCCAAGCGCTAAACATGCTCGATGCCCGCATAGTGACAAATCCACAAACTCTTTTACTCCGAAGCAGCAAAGAACCCTACAGGAAATCACAGAAAAGGGTTAGCTAGTTCTGAAGATCAGAATCATATTGCTTAGGGCCAAAAAGTTCTAAATAAGCTCATTCGGGGGAAACAAAGACATAACACTGAAAGATGGCAAACCAAACAAAAGGATGGAAACATCAAGTTTCAATAGACCAAGGATCACGAGCATATGTTACAAATTTTCATCCTCAACCGACATAATATCTCGAATGAATAAAGTTTGAGCTATAATAAAAAAGGTTTCAATAAGAAAACATGAATCGTGTGCAATTTTTAAAATCTTACAATCAAACCAAGGTTTTCAGACCCAGGACACATCCAGCATATGCGACGGGTCGCTTTTTCCTGCCCTTAATAAATCTTAAAAAACAAATAAAAGTAAAAGGTAAAATGCCTTTGCAAAGTCCAGAATCCATGAGCTGAAGTGACTTATATCTAAGCACGAGAGAAAAACCAAAGACACAGAAGATGTCCCAAACCTGTTAGGATCATTAATTAATCACAAAAGTACTATAACCATGAAATTTTCAATACTTCACATCATAATAGCTTAGCCTTGGTGCATTCACTACCAATGAAAACAGTTATCTATAATCACGATCATATATATGGATATCGATTTAAAAGAAAATTCACTACCAATGAAAACAATTATCTATACCTTGGTGGAGAGCGAATACACAATGGGGTTCGAAATTTTTTGATATCTTAATCGGAAAAAAAGTTAGAAAGAGGGCAGCTGGATCGGGCAAAATTAGGAAGCTTGGAGTGTGCGAAGGAACAATTCTTGTAACCAAGAAATTAAAGATGCAATTGCCGAGATTAAAGAAAAAATACAAATAAGAAGAGAAATTCAAAGTAATATGAATCCTCAAATATGACAAGTCGCAAGCCCTTAATAATCAGCTCATTTTCTATAGAACCAACGGCGAGATGAGCGATACCGAGAGCTGAGACGAAGCATGACGGAGATCATGACAATCCATCGCGACTATGGAAGCTCTGCACCCTGACACCTGCCATTGTATTTTCTGCGTGCGGAGTAGCGTGTTTGAGAATGAAGGAGTAGGAAAGAACGTGGGTGGCGGCGATGTATCAAAGAAAATGATAAACAAATAACCCTAAAAAATGGGAGATGCTTGGCCTACTCGGAAGGAGAAAAAGGGCCCAGAAATCAAAACCCCAACTTGAATGGTTACTGCTCATAACTTTACCAAAACAAGACACAAAACACTGTTCAATGTCTTCTTCTCTTATTATATTGTACTATATATATATATATATATATATATATATATATATATATATAATAGTTCATTTGGCACCGCACAAGCAGTGAACATCTGATATGGCTAGTAAAACTGCTTTATGCATTGGAAAGTTTACTCATCATGTTTAACAATAATATAAACAAGCTTATTTTCTGGTGGCAAAATAGCCGAGAATACGCCAACTTGAATCTTGAGCGGCAGCAACTGGAAGACATCATGTGTCTGAAAGAATGGATCTATATGATTGAATTAATTATTTGCATCCTAGGGCACTTGAAAAATAAATACAGAAGAGTATACCTGATCCTTGAACCCACGGAAAAGCATTTGATCGGCTTCATCCAAAACAAACATTTTAACGTAATCAATGCGTAGTGATTGCCTTCTCAAGATGTTGAATCCTCTCTAAATACCAACCACGAAATGAACCCTAATGGAAAGAATTCTCTCATCTTCACAAACACTTGTACCTCCAACACAAGCATGAACCATAACGCCCAGATAATCACTTGGTGCTCGTATGACCTTCTCAATTTTGTGAGCGAGTTCACAAGTTTGTGCTAGAACAAGGCTTGACATCCAACCATGTTATAGTCTAGATGCTGCAATTTTAGAGCAGAATGTTGCAGTTTTACCTGTTACAGATTGAGCTTGTTCAAAAATATGAAAACGGAAACCAAAGAGTAAGAAAACTTTAATATTTCCAGACAGCCCAAAAGACAGCCCAAAAGGAGAAGCCAAAAACATATAGCAAGTTGCATCATGCATTTTACTCACGGAAAATTCAAATAAAAAAAGCTTGATGGTAAATTTTATAGCTGGATGTTAAACTTGGATTTTCGAAAAACCAAAATAAGTTAATTTCAAAGGTAAAGTTCAGAAAGACGGCAATTAAAAAATATAATAGAAGGAATCAACATACTATGTAAAAAATCGAAATTTACCATAAGCATATAGGCGAGCATATGGAGAACCTTGAGGTGCATTTCCATACATGACTGCAAGAAAAAAGAAATCTAAGATTTGCACAAAGAACAACTATTTCCTATCAGGACAATAATATTAGATATGTAATGAAGATGAAAACCATGGGAGAAAAAACAAAAAGTGCACATTAATAAGGCAATAACCAACCAGCATTACAATCATAGGACATGAGAAAAAATTAATTCATTCAAAAATGATAGCCAAAAAGAATATATAACCCACATCGTCAAAATCTATATAAAGAGCATCATCCAATAAACATAAAGCCAAGTGCATTACCAAATGATCGCCAAACAGAGTATACAATCCACAAATTCAATATCAACATTATTAAGGTAATTTTTTCAATGCATCAATGTACAACATAAATATGATCAATTAAAAACACTAATTAAATGAGCTTTTTCACTCTTTCCGGTTACCGAAATCATCATAAAAGATAATCTTCTACTCTTTGTTGTTTATTATTCTAAAATAATCTTTAAAAACACTAATTAAATGAGCTTTTTCACTCTTTCCGGTTACCAAAATCGTCATAATAGAGAATCTTCTACTCTTTGTCATTTATTATTCTAAAATAATCTTTAAAAAGAATGTTGAACCAATAAATGAAGATTTTTGGGCTGAGTCTTTTTTCTGTGCTGAATTGTAGTAAATACCAGATATGCACTTTCTAAATCAAGTAGACATGAGATATTTGTCGTCACAACTGAAATGCTTCGGTGTTCACATGAATGTCTTTGATTTGAAAAGAATCTTTTGAATCATCCTTAAACACAATCAATCTCTCTAACGAATTAATACTTGTACAAAGGATATTAATTAAATTCACAATATAAAACCCAAAATTTATCAAAATCGTTATACACTGCAAAATATCTTTAAGGTTCAAAATAGATTTATATAAATGCCTAATATCTTTAAGATTCAAATACATTTTCATAAATACCTTAAACTAAGTACTGAAATTTTAAGTTGATGGCCAATGTTAGAACATTCTATTAAAGAAAATGAAAATATAGTTCTGCTTTACCTATTCTTTTCTGTTTAAAAAAAGTTGTATTTATAAAATTGTACTGAAAAAAATCATATATACAGATGTTTCATATACCCGATATACTGAAAAAATTTGTATGTGCAAGCATTCTTAAACCTTCTTCATTTAAACATTCAAAACAACATACTTAACAATTTTCTCCACAATAAATCTATCAAGATTCTTCTTATTACTCAGCGCTGAGTAAAGAAGCTCATATTGAAACCAGTCAACAAAATGCCAAGAAGCTCTCACAAAACAATATCAAACATCTTATGGGCAAAGGCAACCGAAAATAAGGTGCATGAAAGAAAGGAGAAACCCAGTTAAATTAATCTCCAAATAATCAAAACCCAAAACAACATATTATTCCAACAATAAAACCAGCACACATTCCAGACAACAAATTCTCAAGCACACCCATAGTTTAAAAATAATTCCAGACACTCAAGCATGCATAATTCACTATAATCAACTTATGTCGAGAATTTGTGGTCCTATTTTCCTTAACAAATGCTTGGCAACCACCAATCGCTATCGAAGAAGCCTGGAACAAAAGAGAAATAACCCAAGACCACACACAGAAAAAAGATGAAATCTCAAGCAGCATGACAGACCTTTTTTGTCTTGTGGTGTTTGTAGGGTACACCCTCATGCGGACCATGCTTCCTACTTTACAAGTATCCTTGGACTCCCAAACACAAGGAACGTCTGAAATCCAGAACACATGTAAGTGAACAAGGTTTAATTCCATGTCTCAATATGTGATACAAAAACGCATCGATGCTAACTTGTCAAACTTTTTTCGACCTTTTTTGAGCATAATCACCATCTGATATAGCATATATATATATATATGCTCTTTCAGGGGCTAATCTACTTTTGTTCAGTCCTCTATGCTACCCCGTAAAACCAAGATGCAAAAATTTCAATTACCATAAATAAAGGAGAACTGAAGCAAGAACCCAACGCAAGAACATCAATAAACACCATAAAATAAAACCTTAGTTCAATCTTCTATGGTACTCCGTAAAATCAACATACAAAAATTTTGATTACAACAAACAAAGGAGAAATGAAGCAGCATCCGAATGCAATAACATCCATAAACACAATAAAATAAAACCTGGCCAGAAGAATCAACCTCCAAAAAAGCTTCAAGCAATAATCAGTAAAAGGCGAAAGCATAAATGAAAACCCAATAAATAATAGACAACAATATAGCTTATAGGAAAAAAACGGATTTCAACAACAAATACAGCAAGTGTGGCCGAAAAGACCAGAAAAAAATGTCAAATAAAACACACAGAACCAGCCACGAACATCCGGTCACAGACATGAACAATAGGGCAACAACACGGGACTTACGTTTGTCCGCGAGAAAGAAGAAGCATGTATGTTCTGTGGAGGCAGCTACTGAGACGGACATCACGTCTGAACCAGAAAACCCCAGAATATAGTTCGGCACATTTTGTATAATATTAATACAAAAAAATAAGGGGAAATTACATGGAAGTTCACTTTTGGGACACAAAATCTACTTAAGTCTTGGGAAAAAATCTTAGTGCATAAAAAGCCAGATTGGAAACAATTTTGTTGAAATAGGTCCACTTTTCAAATTTTCAAATCAATTGAGTGTTTATGATGACTCTTTTACCCCTCAATAGTTTGATATATTGCATCCTATCATTTAGGCTTTTGTTTAAATTACAAAGAAGTTCATATATAATATTTAATTATATTTTATATCCTTATATTTATAAAAAAGCAACATTCAACATCGTGTTTTTACAAGTCCCCATTTTTTGCGATCATTGGCACAAAATGGTATCAGAGCCTAGGTTTATTCTGGAAATACTATGATAATATCTTGAATATTAATTTGTAACCTATACGGAGGAGACGATTCAAGAAATTATGGACCCGAACGAATGTTCGAAGTGTCATTCTTACAGGTGGTATTTCCAGAAATTGGAAAAACTAAATCAGAAGCATATGGCAGAAGCTCAACGCTTCAACCATAAGTGGAAACTTTTACGAGGAACAGGTTTAGACACACCCAGTATAAACCACTACAAGAAACTCGTAAGGATGGCTAAGAGGCTCCATCAAGTGAACCTCAAACTACAGTTCGAGTTAGCAGAACTTCAGGAAAGCGATCATCCTGAACATGAAGATGTGGTTCCAGCCGCCATCTAGACCAGATGATTAGGATGAGAGAACCAACC
Source organism: Haberlea rhodopensis (assembly GCA_907163345.1). Classification (NCBI taxonomy): domain Eukaryota; kingdom Viridiplantae; phylum Streptophyta; class Magnoliopsida; order Lamiales; family Gesneriaceae; genus Haberlea; species Haberlea rhodopensis. Next base: position 27,588 of record CAJQUN010000881.1, read on the forward strand.
TTTCGAGAAATCGAGCCAGATTCTTCTAAGATCTCTCAAGATCTTAGAGAGATTCAGAAGACAGTGCAGCCATGTCCCTGAACAGATCCATCAGATTCAAAGTCAGATGGAGATTGTGATTAAACATCAGAAGGAGATTCTTGAAAACCTTCAAGATGTTCAATCCTGAGTAAAGGAGTTGGAGTCAAGGCCAAGTCCGACATGAAGAAGGAACGGAGGATGGTTGCTGCCATCTTACGGAACAGAACCTCTTTTACACCAAAAAAGGAAAGCGGAAGAGGTCCGAAGGCCTTTGTCAAAGAATGAAAAAAATGATTGCAGTCCTACGAGGAGAGCCATTACATCCCACAAAGTAATGGAAAGAATCAACCTGGAAGATCTACGTGATCTTGCTGATTCATTTGCGGGATTAAATCTCGTAGAGTTCAAGACAGGAGAGCTTGTACAAAGACCTCCACCACAAGAGAGTTTCGGGTCACACAATCCACCCGAAGGTAATCAAAGTATGCCTCGCAGGGAAGATTTCACCTCAGCAACTTTGGATCCCCCAGTTGGAACAAGGAATCGTTCCTGAAGGCCAGATATTCATCAGACGCCCTACGGGAAATCACAGCTAGATCCAATCCATCTATATGGACTTATGCTCAACATGGATATCTTGGATTTCAAAAACAGAGAAGTTCTTATTGATGAATGGGCTTCAACAATGAAAATAGCAGCAGGAACACTTGACTTAAGCAAAGAAGGATTCATTTACTTCTAAAAATGAGTCTGGAATGATCAGTCAAGATTGCCTGGGATCTAGGAGACCCAGGAACCAAGGAAGAAGTTTTAGCCTGAGAGTCTTTGAAAGAGATTGTGGACAAGATGGCGAAATTCTTTAAAATCTGTTTCATTGGAGTAAGCTACTTCGAAGGAATGGAGGAAGAGAATGCTAAGAAATACAGACAAGCTTTGATTAGCCTGGAACTACATGACATCTGCTATGTAGACGAATACATCAAACTCTTTACAGAGTATCGATGGAAGTCAAAGATAGCGGAGAAGAATGCAACAGAGCTGTTCTTTGCCAAAATTCCGAGCCCATGGAGAGAAATGCTTATCCAGGAGTATACACCTCATGCAATCGAGACGGTGTCCAGGAGAATGTCATTTCTTAAAGTCAAGCTTGCGGAGTGGTGCTACCAAGCAAAGCTCCAAAAGAATTTCAAGAAGCTCGGAGGAATCAACAAAATGGCTCCTCTTTGTTGTACGGGAAATGATATCCCTACAATCATTGGGAACTACCCACAAAGGCGAAATATGAAGAAGCACAGAAGTCATCCATATGCCCGAGGTGGTAGTTCAAGAAGAAGTAGGTCTTCATGGAGACCTAGAAAGGTCTGGTCAAACAGAAATCCCGAAGCTACAGATCAGGGCAAAGATCAGGACCAACAAGGAGTAGAATCTCGTCAACAGGTTCTAACCAAGCTAGTGCTAGCAGAGCACCAATGAAGAGGGCTTTCAGACGCACACCTACTCGTGCAAATGAGAGTTTCAGAGATTGTAACTGTTGGACATGCGGAGCAAGAGGACGTATCTCTACAGATTGTCCAGAAAACCAAAAACCGAGGAGTAAGACAATTCGAGCATACCAAGGAATTTGAGGATGCTGTCTATTTTCAGGATTTGGTGCAGGTGTATCAATTTGAGGATATTCCCTCAGATGAAAGCATCTACGAAGAAGATATCTATTCTTGAGGATGGAGGTGAGTCTAGCTCAGAATCAGAGTGAAGGAGAGTTCCTTCAGCACGTGATTAGAGAAGAGTCGTTGGGGTTTTTCTCGCATACCACTGTTTCTCATAAAACCCTTATGAGGGTCATGAAAGAAGAGCCAAAGCTTCAGATGCATGATGGATTTACAATTGGAGCAATGGAAAAGCCATGGATATGATTGATCTTCGTAGCAGGAAGCATCAGATTATCCATAGGGTGACAACAGGTGAATTTGCGATCCCAATGGAATTCACAGGAAACCAAATTGAGATGCAGTTAATCCCCTACAGAGAAATCCAGGAGATTAAGAACAAGGTCAAAAGAGAAGTTGCTAACACGTCTCATGGATTCATATTGGAGTCATTAGAGTAATCATCAAGGCAACTTTCAAGGAAGGAATTGATTCGCCCTCAACCTGGCGATCTTTGACAAGAGAATCCCGAACCTCAAAGATTCTTGTTTGGGAGAAGTGGCAGGAAATCTATATGCAGGAAAGATGGCCTTCAACATCTATCCGAGGATTGCATACAATTTAGGAGATCGAGACTTCAACAAAGTTCTCACTCTTCATCAAGATTTTAAAAGAGAAGATTTGATGAAAGAAGGGAACCGGCCTTACTCGATCACCTACAAGGTGTCATACGCACTCTCGAATACTCATCATTTTGAGGTATTCTTGAGAAATGAATTCATCGAAGTCCCCAGAATCTTCGAAGATTTCACCAAAGCCGTATTGACGGACATCATTGATACTCCGACAATAAGAGAGATCGACATGAGGATACAAGATCAACCTGCTCTGAACAGAAGCAGGAGTCTCATGATCGAGCCAAGAATGATGTCTTTCCAACAGGATAGGTTAATCAGCAACTATCCAGGGGAAAAACAGAAGGCAGCCTCAAGCAGAATTCAGAAAGTTCCTGATGTATTCCAAACAATAGGAAAACTGAAATGCCCAAAAGGTTGGAGAGAAGTGCAGATAGTTTTTGACATCATCGAGAAGAACAATATCTTCCCCTGCGATGTCCTATATTATTTGCAACAACCTACAGTTGGCAAATTTCAAGGAAACCTTCAAATTGGTGAAATTGATCTCACAATTGAAGGAATTGCCGGACGGATCCCAGAACAGCTTATTCCAGGGATTGAATTTCTCGAGGAACATAAACCTTGGGAAAGATTGCAAGATGGAATGGAATTCACGGTCGACTGAAAGAGATACCGAATTCGATGACCACCAGTCCATTCTCGATATACATCATTGGGATGTTATATGAAAAGTACCGGGCAGAATATTTTGCAGCCTACATTAACTCAGGAGCTGGAATATGCACTGTCAGGCGAGAAATCTTCCCCAAAGAAGTTGGTGAGAAATTACCAGCCAAGAGACTTTTCCAAACGGATCCTTATTCTTAATGAAGGCATCCAAGGAGCGGAAATCATTATCGGCGGAGCCGACGGTACCCCATGGTACAAAGTCAAGACTCCACCTATTTATTTCCATGATACATGCGCAGATATGTTGTTAGGAAACAATTTCCTACAGACATTCAAGGCATTCACTCAAGAGAATGAAACGAGAAGACTTATTTTCACAACTCTGTGTGATCATAAGATTATGGTACAATGATTACGGGAGGCGTTTCACAGAAAATTCCCTATCAGTTTTCGCAACAAGCGTGGTGATGAAGGAAAACTTCGACACCCAAAGATGAAAGATCAGCGGAAATTTGGAGAGGCAATTCTTCAGTTCCGACAACAAGGTTCTAGTGAAAAGGATTCTCAAACTTTTGACTGGGTTAATATCATGTCTTTCAGAGAGCAGGACGAGGAAAGAGTAACTCCAGAAACACTGTTGCTACTGAAAAATGCTTTACGAGAAGAAGTTCCACAACCTGAAACTACCCTCAAAGAGTGAATCACTCTAGAGGATGTAAAAAGGAAGATTCGTAGGAACTACAACGAGGATCCACTATCATAGTGGAACAAAAATGAGCTCATTGCTACTTTGAAGGTGAAAACTGGAAAAGAAAATGAGTTTGCTAGGTACAGGCCGATCCCCATGAACCAGGAAGATCGAAAGGATATGCAGATCATACTTAAGGAGCATCTTGACCTAAAGTTAATCTCAGCAGGTATTTCTCCATACAAAAGCCCAGGATTTCTTGTACGGAATCATGGAGAAATTAAACGAGGAAAGCCGAGATTGGTGATCAACTATAAATGGATCAACGAAATCTTGGAGTTCAATGGATATTTTATCCCAAGCAGAGAACATTTGGTAAATAGCATCAAGAATGCCAAAGTGTTTTATAAATTCGATTGTAAGTCTGGGTTTTACCAGATTAAAATGGAGGCAGCAAGCAGAAAGTTTACAGCATTCTCCACACCACAAGGACATTATATCTTGAATGCCATGCCAATGGGATTGGCGAATGCTCCCCAGATATATCAGAGAATGATGGATAATCTTTTCAAGGATTACTTCAGCTTTATGTTCGTGTATATTGATGACATTCTTATAGCATCAAAAAACATGAAAGAACATCTTAAACATTTGGAAATCTTTTCAGATGTTTGTTACAAGGAAAGATTGGTGCTTTCCGAAAAGAAAGCAGTGATCGCTACAAGACAAATCGAGTTCCTTGGAGTTGAGATCAACGAATCTGGAATTATCTTGCAGAATCATATTGTTGAAAAAAGTACAAGGATATCCGGATGACCTCAAGAATTTAAAACAACTTCAGAGTTTTTTAGGAGTTGTTAATTTCGATGGGATGTTTATCAACAATCTAGCAAATCACAGGAAGGTGTTCAGTCCACTACTCAAAAAAGATGTTAAGTTTGAGTGGAATGACGATCACAGACAAGCTGTCAAACAGCTGAAGGAGGTTTGCAGGCAACTACCAAAGCTTGCAATACCAAACGACGAGGATGAACTGGTATTATACACAGATGCCAGTGATCATTGGTGGGCTGCAGTTCTCATGAAAATTACACCAGAAGGAGAAGTGACATGCAGATATTGCAGTGGGCTATTTGATAACAACAAAGTTATCAGATGGCACATCAACGAGAATGAGTTATTTGTTGTTCGAAAGGCTTTTAAGAAATGACCACTTTTCCTACTTGCAAAGAAATTTATCTTGAAAATAGATAATACGAGTGTCAATGCCTTTTTAAAAAATAAAATTGAATCAAAATCAGAAAAGGCTAAACTTTTAAGATGGCAAGCTGAATGCCAATATTATGATTATGATATTGTCATTGTAAAATCTGATAAAAATATTCTTGCAGATTTTTTGACGAGAGATGGAAGCGAGTGAAGCTAATTCCATTATCACGAGATCAAAGCACCTCCGAGAAAATCTGGAGGAGCTAGACAAGAAGATCAACGGCCTTGTGATTAATTCTCAGGTTGTGGGTCAAGTACAAGAACTGGATCTCACGAATGTCCAACAGGCTATGAAGACTACCATGCAGGCTCACACCTGTTTATGAGACAATCTTTATATTTCCATCCGACGGGATGCTTCAGCGGTGAAGCTAAAGTCGTGTTTCAGAGAGCCGAGCTCATCAACCGGTGTGGAGGATTCAAGTACCGCCACTACAGGTCCTAGTGTTGATCCTTTCGGGGAAGATACAGAAGGAAAAATTGATTCCAAGGTATCTGGGATATCTGAAGAATCAAGTCAACCCAGCACCTCAGGGGTTAAAGAGGGAGAGATTAATCTTAGGCCATCGGCGGGCAAATCTAAGGTTAATACTAACGAGAATATTGTTTCCTCAACTTCCCTTTGCAGGAATATCAAAGATCATGGGAGAAACTTTGTACAAGAGTGGGTATAATTCCTGGAAAATTACAGCAGACTGGTCAGAAAAATACCCAAGTGCAAACAAAAGAGGGATCATATAATGTATTATTCCAAAATTGTATACGGAGAAGATTTTCGTAAGAATTCGCATAGTAAAATTTGGTTGAGATTTTCTAAGAATTCGCATACCATTTCAAAAAAAATTATTTTAAACTAAGATATAATATCTCATTTCAATCTATTTATTGTTTAGACCTATGTTCAAAACTCACTAGGATCTATTATTTTAATTTTTTTTTACAAATAATTCAAAATATAACATGTTATAAATGTTAATATTTACATTAACAGTTACAGAATGCTAATTCATTATAATGACATTTAGGAAACTAATATAAAACAAATAAAACTCACATTAAAAATGATAAATAAAATTGAAAAACACACCTTCAAAATGAAAATCAAGATTTGCAAAACGTACAACATAATAGAAAAAAATAGTAAGTAAAAGCAATATATACTCAAAAAGTGTAAAAATTAAATTTTTAAATATTATTACCTTTGATGAAGATCTAATAATTGGAATTTCTCCTTTGTTGTGTAATAATGTTGCAAAAGAATTTGAGATGTAACAACTTTATTTAATGGAATAAATTGTTTTAAAAAAGTGATTTATAGAAGTGAGAAGTTTTCGGCTGATTTTTGTGGAGAAGAAAGGAATGGTGGGTTTGTTTAAATAAAGACGCGTGATTATTATTTGTACTTGTTAAGATAATAATATATTGAATTGTTTAATTATGATGTTAGAATACTTTTTATTATCGAATACAAGTTAATTGTTTATGTATTATGCTTAATTGTTTTACAACTTATTAAAAGTTCAAAAAAATTTTATAACTTTATAATTAAACAAATATGCAATACAAAAAATATACATTGACACACATAAATTGTGGAATAATTTTCTGTAAGGCAACAGAAGAGGTAGCAGGTAACCTCAAAATACTCTTATATAAGTATGCATGTGCATTAGGTCAGGAAATTAATTTTCCAGAAAGTGCATCAGGTCAGGAAATTAATTTCCAGAAATCAATCATGGTATTCAGCAAGAATGTGAAGGTAGAGGAGAAGGATGAGATCAGTAGAATTATGGGCATTCGTGTGGTGGAAAAGCATGAAAAATACCTCGGATTACCAGCAGTGGTGGGTATGTCAAAGGCTGAGGTTTTTGGTGGTCTTCGGGATAAAATATGGTTTCAAATTCAAGGAATGGAAGGACAAAATCTTTCAAGAGCAGGTAAGGAGGTCCTCATAAAATCTATACTCCAAGCAATACATGGGTATACAATGTGATGTTTCTTACTTCCTGGCAATATATTGCGAGATACAGAATCGGTGATTTTGAAATTCTTGTGGGGTGATAAAGGAACTAACCAACTACATTGGGTCAACTGGGATGATTTGTGCGATAGTAAGGACATGGGTGGCTTGGGTTTTAGAGATCTGAAGACTTTCAATTTAGCAATGGTGGCAAAACAATGGTGGCGGATTATGAACAATCCAGGGAGTCTCCTTAGCAGAATCCTTAAAGCTAAATACTTTCATATGCAAAATTTCCTGGAAGCAACGGTTACAACATCATCCTCTCTAACTTGGAAGAGCCTGATGAAGGCTAAGTCTTTACTATCAGCGGGTATGAGATGGAGAATTGGAGATGGGTATAAAGTTTGTATATGGGGTGACGAACGGATTCCACGACCACAGCTTTTCCAAGTGTTCTCACCATGTCGGGAGTTGGACATTGATGCTAAATGAATGCCTTAATTGATGGAGATTTACATTGTTGGAAAAAAGACCTTATAAATAGAATATTCTTTGAAGAAGATGAAAAGCTAATTATGTCTATCCATTGGGCCGTATGTTCTCTCTAGGTATAATGGTATGGCACCACACAAGAGATGGAAGATTTTCAGTTAGAAGTGCTTATCATCTAGCTCAGGAAATGAAGAAGAGGGATGGTATGGAATCTGGGTCATCGTCCTTACAACCACATAATAGGAATTGGAAGAGTATTTGGCATCAAGGATACCAAATAAAATTAAAATATTCATCTGGAGAGCATGTCGTGACTATTTACCAACATTGACAGTGTTGCATAAAAGGCATATTGTGGAGAATGATAAAGGTGGCATCTGTTTGACGGAATCGGAGTCAACAATACATGTTTTTAGGGATTGCCAGTTTGCTCGTCTTTGCTGGGTATGCACGCATATCCTAGATCAGTACATATCGATTGAATGTCGAGATATTCTGGATTGGATAAGTATACTGCGAGAGGTCTTGAGTAGGGATCATTTTGAACTGGTGTTGGTGGTCTGCTGGTCTTTGTGGTATGCAAGGAATAGGAGAATGCGTGAGGACTTGTTTTACGAAGCACAAAGATGTATGGAATTTGCAAGAAGTTATCTGATACAGTATAGGACTGCAGTGGCCTTGGTGTCGGTGAATCCAGTTGATCGTTCCCCCTATATCTGGCACTGTTAAAATAAATTGTGATGCTGTAATACCCTTGTCCCACATGGGTTGTGGATGAAAATTTAAAGTGGTTTATAAAGGCTTACAATGGACTATTATAGCAACTTGGGTTAACCATTTTCGTAAAGCGATGACGGATACGAAGTAGTTGCTATAGGAGCATATTATGCAGTCGCGCTTGCGCGGGCCTGAGCCCGGGGCGTGACATAATGGTATCAGAGCCGGTCACCGGCATAAAACACCAAGAGAAAAGTGCTATGCTGGGCAAAGTGCTACGTGCGTGGGAGCCACCTCTTGAGCCTAAAGTGGCAACGTGCTACACGACGGGGGCCACCTCTTGAACCTGCGGGGCAAAGTGCCACGTGCGTGGGAGACACCTCTTGAACCTGCGGGGCAAAGTGCTACATGACGAGAGCCACCTCTTGAACCTGTAGGAGCCACCTCTAGATTCCCGGTGCCGGTGGATCGATGAGTTAGGTCGCGACGAGGACGCCGCGTTCTAAAAGGAGGGGTAATTAAAATACCTTGTCCCACATTGGTTGTGGATTAAAAATTAAAATGGTTTATAAAGGCTTACAATGGACTATTATAGCAACTTGGGTTAACCATTTTCGTAAAGCGAGGACGGATACGAAGTAGTTGCTATAGAAGCCCATTGTGCAGTCGCGCTTGCGCGGGCCTGGGCCCGGGGCGTGACAGATGCAGTGGTTTTTAATCAAGGTGCAGCGGGGATTAGGGATAATAGCAAGAGACAATATGGGTTTGTGTCTAGCATGTAGTAGCGTTCATTTTGATTACCCAGTTATACCGGAGTTGGCTGAGATATTGGCACTAAGGGAGGGTTTACAAATGGCTGAGCAACATGGTTGGGATTGTGCTAGAGAGTGATTGCTCAAATGCGATTCAGGTGGTGGCCTCCCAAACAGAGAACTATTCATCCATTGATCCAATTGCGTCAGATATAAAGAAAATGCTTGAATGTTTTCCAATCGCTCACACGAGCTTAGTGCGCAGAACAGGGAACGAAGTAGCTCACCTCTTGGCTAAAATTGCATTTGTTTCATCTTTCGGGTTGTGAATCTATCCTAATTTTATTCATAATTTTGTAATGTCGGAGATTCCCAGTTAATTTATATCCTATCATTTGTTTCAAAAAAAAAAACATCGACACATAGATAAATCGAATAGTACAATTAATACAAATAAATGTATTACTTAAAGTAGATTTTTTAAAAAAATTAATTCAAAAAAATTAATTTTTTTCAAAAATACAGCATTTTAAATTTTTTACAAATATATCTCAAAACACCATTGGCCGCAGTGGGGGCTTTACAAAAACAGACTATCATTGCATTCGTTAGAGCTGGATTTTTTTAAAATCTTTAAAGACAATCTAAAATTGATCATAAGTCTCTGTGTAAGAAATTTTTTGATGTCAGTCCACATATCATAAATTACATTATTTCTAACTCCTTATTCACCTAGAATTACTAAAATACCCTCGCTTTCTCATACGTAAAGTTTGTATGAAACATATATAATTTTGGTATTCAATATACATAAAATTAGTATGAAACCTATACAACTTCAGTGCTAAGTATACATAAAATTGGTATGAAACATATAATAATTTTGGTACAAAATATACATAAAATTGATAAGAAACATACATGATAAGAAAAAATTGATAACAACCACCCAATCCCAACGAGTGAGCGGCTACTACAAGATTTAAGGGCTATGAAACTCATTTTATACCAAATAATAATATAATATTAATTATGTAAAATTATTATAATAAATTAATATTATTAGTTATAGTATACTATAATATATTAATTACGTTATATTATTATTAATTTAATAAATAATATTTATTATATTAGTTATAACATATATATATATATATATATATATATATAACATAAAATATTAATTTATTATAATAATTTTAAATAATTAATATTATACTATTATTTGGTATAAAAATGAGTTTCAAAAATATTATGTAGCGGCCCTTAAATCATTTAGCAGCAGCCTACCCGTTTGGCGGTCGCTACCAATTTTTTCTTACTGTAAGTTTCTTATCAATTTTATATATACTTAGTACCAAAATTATTTTAGGTTTCATATCAATTTATGACCAACTTTGCCTATGAGAAAGCAATGGTACTTTAGTATTTTTAAGTGAATAGCGAGTTAGAACTAATATAATTTATTACATGTGGACTGATATAAAAAATTATCTTACACGGAGACTGATGATCAATTTTAAATTACCTTTAAAAATTTAAGAATTTGCCATAATAATAATAATATATATATACATTTAATAATGATTATTATAATAATATAAAAGATTGAGTGGCCGCTACTAGAATAAGCGGCCACTCAATTTTAATATAATTATAATATTATAATATATTAATAAATTATATTATAATAAATTATAATACTATAAAAAATTGAGTGGCCGCTATTAGAATAAGCGGCCACTCAATTTTAATATTATTATAATATATTAATAAATTATATTATTATAATATAATATATTATAATAAATAAAAAAATTGAGGGGCCGTTTATTCTAATAAAAATTAAAAAAATTTAATTTTTTAAAAACTAATATATTAATTATATATATATGTATATATATATTCTGATTATTATTAGGGCAAATTCAGTTTAAATCTCCAAATTTAATTTAAAATTGATCATCAGTCTCTGTGTAAGAGAACTTTTGATGTCAATCCACATGTCATAAATTGCATTAATTCTAAAAAATTTGGTACTTATTACACGTGAACTTGATATGTGACTTATAATAATTTTGGTACTAAGTACACGTGAACTTTTTTGCCCCCTTCCTGGAAATCTCGCATCCGCCCCTGCTCATTTCAACATTCCTCAACATCCGTTATATAATCAACAATAACAACAATAAGAATAGCACTTCTATTATTTCAGCGTCTTTCAATATCATTGTTCATTCAAAATCAGGAATAGGGCAAAAAAATTTTAACATAAAAATAGAGTCCAAAATATTTTACATGTCAAAATATAATTTAATGGGATGTAAAAAATAATTTTTGAAACTAATTTTTATACCAAATAATAATATAATATTAATTATATAAAATTATTATTATAATAAATAAATATTATTATTTATATATATTATAAGAAATATAAGAAATATCATTTATTAAAGTAATAATAATATAATATAATTAATATATTATAATATATAATATATAAAAACATTGAGTGGCCACTCAATGGTTTCATGGGGCGGCTGCTACTGAAGTAATTGCCGCTCTCTGTTACGGCGGCTGCTTGTAAATGAGGGGTCGTTATATGGTGAAGCGGCCCCTCATAAATACTTAGCCGCTGTTTAAAATCGTGGTTTAGGGTATATTTGAAACGATTTTATTTTTGAAGTATTTTTGAGAATAATTTTTTTTTTAAATTATTTTTTTAAAAAAACCCTACAGCTGACAGCACTTTTATTTAATATTTTTTTTTCGTGCATTGTATTGGCTTTTTTTCTCTTTCATTTGCATGTAATTTAACCATTGGTCTTATCAAATCCATATAATTATTGGCCTTATCAAATTTGCAGGATGAGGATTCTATTGGCTAATTAAATAAAACTTTTGGAGGTCCTTTTGTCGTTATCATTAATTATTTTAATTAAATAAATTAGTTATTGTACTATATTATATTGGGCAGGTTTATTTTTCTGTTTAATAATGAATGACGTGTACTGATTTACTTATTTTTCTGTTGTCTGGTAATTTCCAGCTATCTAATTATTATTTTCAGAGAAAATAATAGTAGTGCAAGGAAGGACTATTTTGATATAACTTAGTAAATATAGAAATAGTATTCAATTTGATTAATTAGTTAAATTAGACTAAAATCTTTGTCGCCACCAAATTGACTTCAAATCATCAAAAAGCACTAGTACCCAATAAAAATAACTTGAAAACCAAAATAAAAAACTTACATAAATATACACGAAATCTAATTATCCGATCACATATATTATAAGAAAATATTTATCTATTATATAATAAGCCAATTGAATCCCCCTCCTTCAAATTTGATAAGGCCAATGGTTTTTTAATTTAATAACGTATCTAGGCTTACGTCTGACTAATCTTTGGGTGACGAATCTGACCCCTCAACACCACTACCAAGTAAATCGAGAGATATGCACGGATGACAGGATTCTGAGGGAGCGGATCAACATGACTCAAACCCAGAACAAACCCCCACAATATTTCAGTGAAGAATTTGTCCACGTGGGATCCGAATCTGCGACGTCGAAGGAATCTCTCCACATCACCCCAATCCTTACCAATTCGTCTATTGCCCTGAGGGCGATAAGGCCAATAGTTATATGGATTTGATAAGACCAAAAGTTAATTTTCATTAAAAGGAAAGAGAAAAAATGCAATACAATGAAGGTAACATAAAAAAAAAAAAAAAATTGGTGCTGTCATCTGCAGCGGACTCCTGCAACTGCCGCTGTAGATAAATAGTATGCTAAAAATATTTATTACTTAAAGTTATTACTACATTCGCCATCTGTATATACACATCTCTCCTGAAAATAATGAGATATCCTTATAATTTACACCTATCTTAATTTTAATATTTACAATTACTCGGGACAATTAGAATTTTCTTTTTGTGCGCGAAAATTAAAGTTAGCATAGCCTTCTCTATACTTTTCTTATTTTGGGATTATGTGTTGTACAATAAATAAAGTAATCGCTATATAGAATTAGTAATTCAATACTTCGTACACATCACATAATCCCACAAACAAGTGTGCATAATTCTTGGCGTGTTGTCATCTGCAGCGGGAGCCTATTTTTGCAGTCTTTTGGGATATTTTTGAAACAATTGTGCAAATGTAGTATTTTTTGTACAAAATTTTTTTTGAATTACTTTTATAAAAAAAAAAACCCCCAAAAGTGTGTAGGGATCCTTCGACCTTTAAAAAACCTTTATAACAGATGTCCCATGATAAATTGACAAGAAACCACATATATAATCATATTATCTTTTTTTGGTATGAAGAGAGGATTTTTTACGATATTGGGTTTAGAACCCAAGATCATCTCCTAAAGGAAAATGTGATGCCACTGGACCAAATGGTATTCTTTAAAACTATATATAATCATATCGTTGAGGTTATTAACAACAATTCTTTCTTTATGAAAAGTTTGAATGTGGAGGACTAGGGTTAAACACGTCTCTACCTATTTTAGATTGACAATTTTAACCCTATATTATATTTTGGGCTCCATTAAAAATTTATTGAGATTGTTATGATATTGGTGTGCTCATTTCTCATCGGAATCACTATGATGGTTGATCCTTACTAATCATCTATTACAGTTTAATAAAGCAAGAGGGCATTAGAATAATCATCTTTTTATATATGCAAGTGAATTCCCAAAATTGACCTTCAAGATGAAGAAGAGAAATAAAGATGCTATTTTTACTCACTTTTCAATACTCTCTCATAACTTTACTTTCGTTAATTATCTCAATTCAGTAAAGGGGTGTATTGATTCGAAACTTTTATCGAATTTTAATGATTTTTATGGAGTTTAAAAGCATAGATGTATTCAATCTAGATTTTTACATATTTTTATACAAGTATATTGGTATTCAACCAAGACTTCTATATATTCAGTAGAATTCTAGGAATCAAAATATACTTTTTTATAGAGTTTTAAAAAGTCAGTTGATATTCATACATGGCTTTTAAAACTTTATAAAAGTTTAGAGGTATCAAAATTTCAATAGATTGTTAATGACTCTAATGAAATTCTTTAGATACAATATTGAAGCTTTAAGTACAACTATAAAAAATCAAAAATTCTCTCTCTCACCCTAGAGATTTGATGGACTTTTATCTTGTTTTTCTCTCTCCCGAGTTCTTTATTGAGTTAATGAATTTCCTTATTCATGTGGCTACATGATCTTTCCCTATCTATCTCCTGCTGTTAGCGTTTGATGTTTCATAAATTTTTTCATTTTATTATTGTTTATTATATATTTAGTGGATTATTTAATTAATTAAGGATTATTTACTTTACTTAATTGTTGGATTTTGAAGCTATGATTGTGTTATATAAAGGTCAAGTCTCATCTAACAAAAGAAGAGTTTGGTCATTAATTTGTAGGTAACACTAGGTTGATTGTTTTATTATTATCTTAGCGTGGTCGGTTTTATGCTATTAATACCAAACATACTTATTTGAGTGCTATATAAATGATATAATTTTATTTGTTTCAATAACTAATAATGAAAGCATGATGAATTCTATCATGTTATAATTGTTATTTGTATTGTTTTGAAATGTTTTATTTATTAAATCAATTATCATCTTTTGGATTATTTGTTGAACATGTCTTATTTCTAATTGAACTTGTTTATTTCTAGTCAATTAAGTATGTTATTAGATGTTACCCATGTTCAATTACTATTTCAAATAAATCGATAAAAATAAGATATAATTGTAAGTTACAAACCATAAAATAACATAGAAAAATTTACAAATATCTATAACAATCTTACAAAATTATAAGTTACAAGCTCTACAGAATTCTATGAAAAAGTTTATAATGTCTGAAATATTGCAATAAAATTCCACAGAATTCTATGAAAAAAGTCAACAAGAGTCTATTAAAATATTTTTATAACTCTATGAGATTATATCAAGTCACTATAAATCTATCAACTCTATAAAAGTTATCAGTTAAAAAAATCATTAAATCAATAGAATGAATACACTCCCCTAAATTTTATTATAATTAAATAAATTTATGATCAAATAAGTTAGTTACACGCAATGTGTACTGAAATGACTTAACCGATTATGGCTTTTGTGGTATAGAATTAAATATTGTTATTGTTTATTATTGACTATAATCCTAACATATATATTATGCTAACGTTATGATTATTATATATATTTCAGACTGACCAGTTAGCATTAATGGACATAAATGCTCGAGCTAGGCATTATGATGACTTAGCGACTTGTAATTCATTTCTAGATGGTTATACTTATGCTGGTGATAATGCTGTGAACATTTTCAACAACAGAGTACTTCTGAATGCTTAACCAGTATCCCTGTCCAATCAGTCCCACCGTCTCAGAGGTTTAGTGGATAAATTGTATTTCTGCTGGCTTTGACATACATACTACTTCGACATTCAACGAGTGGGTGAGGACTTCACACCATACTAGAGAAGGATTTGACACTAGCGCTCCTTCTACATCTCGTTTGTCAGCCTTCCATGGTATGAGTATGGTGGAGGAGGTTTATCGGCCGACCATGAGATCAGATGATTTTTCACCATTTACTCAATACGATCATGATATGTTTACGACCTCGTACTCCAAACACGTGGAGCTTGACACATCAGCTTACGTACCACTAAATCCACATTATATATCGCATATTTCATACGAGGATATGTCGTTAGCATATAGAGATGTACAATAATCTACTTCATCATCGAGTCAGAATGAAGAAAATTTTGATGAAGGTCCACTATCTACTTCATCACCGAGTCAGCCGATCGCTCAGAGGGTTAGAAGACGCAGATACACAACCGAGTAGATATGGCACTAGAGAGCATTCAAATTATCATCCATGTAGACAGTTTAACGCTACTTCCGAATAAGTGTGTAACATGTAATTTGATATAATTTAGATACACATATGTTGTTATTATTATTATTATTATTATTATTATTATTATATATACATATATATATATTATTATTATAATATAATAATAACTGTAATAATATTAGTAATAATAAAAATAGTTCGACCATTATCGTCGGCATATCATGTTCGGGATTTAATATTATTATTTACTACTAATAATAATAATAATAATAATAATAATAATAAATATTATTATTATTATTATTATTATTGTTATATTATATTATATATCATAATACAAATAAAAATAATAATTATTATAATAGATAAAGTAAAGATGAATAACGAATTCATCAAACTTCTTTTAAAACTTAAAAAAAAAAAAACAAAACAGAATACGCTACTTGAAATAACGAGTTCTGAAACATTTTTTTCCAGAACCCGTTATCTCAAGTAACGGGTTAAATTAGAAGTGTAAACATTTTCTCAGTCACATTTTTTGAGAATTTTTTTTATTTTTTTTTATAGTAATTTGAAAAATAGCCCATATTTCCTTATCCATCTCTCCATTGCTCCACGTTTTCTCCAATTTTCAGGTGTTTTCACTTTCCATGCATGCAGGGTCGATGGGGTGGCAGCTGTCTGATGGTGATTTTTTTACCTAAGTATACGGTATCAAATTTTAGTATAAAGATATGAGTAAGGATATCAATCCCACAGAGAATGATACCCTCCTATTACTTAGTTTTCTTCATTGACATCATTTAATACAATTTTTGGAACATTTTTGCATCAAGAACGAAATCCACTTGTCTACTAATTTTTTTTTAAAAAACTCCATAACTATTTTTGGGACAAAAAAGTAGAAGTCATGGCATATTAAAAGACATAACTAATTACTCAATTAATTTAATTAATTTATATTAGAATTTATGTAAAAAGGAGTTATATAAAAAAAATCAACTTAATAAATACGAGTTTATTATTACTGAGAATTGAGATTATTCCATATCTGACCATCATTGATTAATAATGAATACTCTAATTCTATAACGAATTTATTAAAGATTCACAATAATCGTGTTCCAGTCCTATATGATCATATTATACATAAATACTTTCATTCCAATAATCTCATTATTTACAATTGAATAAGACTACATTATTCATAATGTAATCAACCACGTTAGTGATGAAATTAAAAATCTCAACTTTAATTTAATATCACGGACTTAATATTTAAATTATTTAAACTTTAAATATTATCCTCATGCACAATTGTACAATATTTAAAACCTTCTAAATAATCAAGGGATTTTTTTATATTTATAAAACATCAAAACATACATACAAAAATAATCGAAAATAAATTCCTCAATAATTAAATAAACATCAAATATTATTACAACTCATTTGTAATTTTAGACATAAATCCCAAACACAATGTTCCATTACCTTCACAATAATGTCAAGTAACGAAGGTCAGGAGTTCATACAAAACTAGAACTGTCAAAATGGGCCAAGCTCGCGTCACCATTTTTAAGGCCCGCTAGCAGGCGGGCCTATACGGGCTAGTCCAAACGGGCCGCGGGTTTTGGCGGGCCAACCCGCGGGTTGGTGGGCTGGCCCGTGGTTGGCCCCATTTTTTTTAAAAAAAAAAATTTGTAGTTTCTTTTTTTAGGTTCAATTTATAGATAAAAACTCAATATCACATTGAAGCATTCGATCTACTATATAATTTTCACTTGGTCTTGCTTGAAAGTTGTAACAAATATTTCAAAATTGAGTAAAATACTGATTCAATAATCAAGTTTTTTTAGTAGTAGTGTTAATATCTAGATAAAACCTGAAACAAGTTTCAGTATTCTTCTAGCATCAGTTCCAGGTTCGGCAAGTTTAGATGGAAATTTTTTTTTGAAGTTTTTTTTTTTTAAAAAAAAATTTAAAAATTATTTTTTTTTTAAAAAAAATTAAAATTAAAAAAATATATTTCGGCGGGCAGCCCGCCCCAACCCGCGGCCCGCTTTGGGTCGGGTTGGGTTGAGATTTTCATAACCCGCCTGGAGATGGGCCCAAACAGGTTGGGCCCGTTTGGGCCGCGGGTTGGACGGGCCAGACCTTTTGGGTCGGGCTGGCCCGTTCAGCTCTATACAAAACGACAAAGAGAACCCTTCTTCGCTCCTACGCATAAAATATAAAATAGAAAATGCAATCGTTTAAAATTCCTAGGTTTATACTTGGAAGCGACAAGCCACTGCAAAATCTTTGTATCTAAATCGTCCTTATATATTGTGCTCTCTCTCAACTTCTCATCCCTTGCATTTCATCTCCGAAACCTCAGGATGACAACGGATTATAGCCCCGAAAAAGGAGATGGTTCTGGTTCAAGCCGGTCCACTGTTGGGGAAGAGGTGCCTAACTTTTGCACGATTGTATTGAACCCTGGAATACACAGACTTGTAAGTTTCATGTCTCGTAACTTAAGTAAATGTTCTTTCTTTTTAGTTTTTCATGTCTGGGTTTATTCCAAGATTTGATTTTTTGGTGATAGTGGTATTTAGATTTGTCTATATGATTTTATTTTTTACAATCATGTAACTTGGCAAGATTGGTGGATAGTCGATTTAATGTACTTGGAGATCAAATGTGGTTTTTAAAAATAATATGCTTAAGATTTCTTTACTTTTTTTTTTCCCCGGTTATCTGGATAGAGCTGCACAAAAGTTTTTGGATGATTTTTTTGGATGTTGAACTGATCAAGCTTTCTTTCTTTTTTTCCCATGCTTGTTATGACCTTCTTACTTGAGATTTATTTCAGAGACTCCCGACTGAAATTACGCTAAGATACGGGCACAATCTGCCAGACTGTCTCTCTCTCAAGGTTCCTAGTGGTTTAGTGTGGAAAGTTGAAGTGGCTCACTCCAGTCGTGAAACTTGGCTAGACAAAGGATGGCAGCAATTTGAAGAGTATTATTCTATCCGTTTTGGGCACTTCTTGGTATTCGAATATGTTGGAAATTCTCATTTTGGGGTTTACATATTCGACACTACTGCTACAGAGATAGACTATTTTCATTATGATGCCGTTCACATAGACGCTGGTTTGAACCAAGTGGCTATAGCCAAGGGAATTGAGTCAGAATCCGACGATTCTGTCGTATTCTTGAAAGACGTTTTTACAGGGAAGAACGTGAGAAGCAAAGATCAAGATGATGTCGATGGCACAACGAGTAATGTTTCTGTCAAAGTAATAGACAATAATCATCCTTCAAGATGGGGAAAGAAAAAGAGGATGCAAGAATCTGATGAGTTGCATAATGAGAAGTTGAAAGAACAAAATAGGTCATCTCCCGTGAAAAAAGAGTCAAGATTCATGGCTTCATCTCCAAATGATGCCTCTGATATTGGTAGGTTGGGTTCTCATTTGAATCTAGAAATTTCATAAGAGAACAAAGAACCATGAATGTTCACCGAGATTTGATATCTTATTGATTCTCGGGGTTAAACTTTATTGGAGTCAAGATGTTTGGGGATTATGGGTTACTATGCGAGTTGCAATATTTTAATATCTTTTGTCTATCTATGTATGTATGCAATGTTATTTTTTCGGCAGATGAAGGCCCAGAATTGAAATACTCGGATGGAAAGCAAGTGCAGCAGCAGGCTAACAACAGATTTGAAGCATATACGAGGGCACTCGTTTTCATGTCTGAGAAGCCAATCCGAAACCCTTTCTTCATAGTTGTGATGCATCCATCTTATGTCAGAACTCCATACGCCAAGTTGGTAATCATCGGCAGATATTTTAAGTTATTGTTGATGTTGTTCTTCCTATAATTATTCTTATTACTATTACTATTACTATTACTATTAGTACTATTGCTTCTACTACTACTTTTCATGAACCTTAGCTTAAGCGCATGAATTTGCAGAATATATCACCAGCTTTTGCCAAAGAATTCTCGCCTGGTAAAGGAAATAACTCTATCCAACTTGTTTCAGAGGGGAAGTCATGGGTAGTAAGGTACATTTGCAGAAAAAATAAAGCTTCACTCACTTCTGGTTGGAGCAAATTCGTCGAGGACAATGATCTTAAAGTTGGTGACTCGTGTGTGTTTGAAGTGTCTAAGAGGATCAACCTTGCATGGAACGTTATCATTTTTCGGGGTTGATTGAAGATGAAAAAAAAAAGGATTGGTTATCTAATGGAGGATCACTGGACTGACAAAGCATGTAAACTGTCAAATCTCTTTTGAATTTTGGTTTCTTCAAGCTTTATGATGTAGTTTTTTGCTAATTATAATGTGATCTTCAATAGCAACAATTGGAGATTTTTTAGTTAGATCTTCAAGATGTGATCCTATAGTATAAAAAGTGAAGCACATCTTAAAACTATAAAACATGAGATATTAACATTATACTGATCAATGTGAATTTATATTTAAAAAACATTATCCGAACGATCAAAATAAACGATAAAATTTAGGAACTGGGTCTCACTTTTTATAATCATAGCCGGAGGAGTATGATAAAAATTATTGAGAAATTTTGGAAAAATCTTTCAAGTATATGAAACTATGGAGGGGGCAGCGAGGAACAAATATAAATGTCTCGATCGAATGAACTGATTATAGAAAATAACTAATAATCATTGAAAGCTATTTATCTTTGAATATGTCAGCGACTGACTTTCAATAAAATTGGGATTTTCTTTAACTCTGGGAGGGATCATATCATTTTTATTAATTCTTCTCTTTTGTTTGTTCGTCTCATTTCTGTTGTAACAATCTTCTAATAAAAATTCTCTGTCAACCTATTTAACTGGATCTTGTATTTTTTGCCTTTTTTTGTTCTTGAATATACACAAACATTACTGTAGCCATGATTCGTTTGAGCTTTCTGAAATTTTTTTGGGCGTTTGTTTTTTTCATTCACATCCCATTTTATGTTCTTGTTGCCCAATATACACTTTATTTTTTAAAGGTTTTTTTTTTTAATTGGTTGGTTTCTTGAGCACGTCCCATCCACTTTCGTTCACCGCCTTCTTCTTTCCTCTCTTGGGCTAGATTTCGTGAGAAAATACTTATATGAATCGGGTGTTCGTGAAGATAAATATATGTGTTGGAATTTATAAAACTGAGTATATAGAAATGGGACCGAGTTTCATGTATCATTGACTTTATCTTCCACAATGATTCTCTGATTGCTTGTTTTTTTTGTTGCTATGCATGAAATCATAACGATGGGGTTGTTCACCATGCTTTCGTTCGTTCATGGTTTTGAGCCTATGTGGTTTGGTTTCCGTACTTCGTTATCTTTCTTTACGGTGATTCTTCGTTTTATAATTCCACATTTTATGTTCTTTGATGGCTTTATGGGGGATACTTCTACTTTTTTTGGTGGGGTTTTTTTTTCTCCCTTTTTTACAAACGTATATTCTTTTTGTGCACCACGCTGTTTCTGTCTATAGTTCGTTCTTTTCCCAACTCGATGAATCTTTCCTTTTAGGTTGGGTTTTTTGTTTTCTTGGTTCTTATCGTATGAACCTGAAACCTTTTTTCTGTTTGGCTTGTTTTTGTGTGAAGATTTCACATGTAGTTTTGAAAGACACACATTCTTTTATAAAACAAGTGAGCCACTTTATAGTCAAATTATTGTCATCTTAAGCATGGTTAAGAAACATTTACGTCACAATTTTTCTTCTCCCTATTTGGTTTAAACTACTCGATGGCTCCCACATTCTTCAGCTAAGAACAATGCTCCATTATGGTATTTATTGATCTATCCACGGTTCATTTGGCCCAAACGGATGACCAACAACAAGCCAGTTAATAAGAACAGATGGCCCGAACCCAAGTTCAGGCTTTAGTTAAGCCACGTAGCACCTGCTTTGACACACCACTCAACCCACCAAAAATATTACACAAGGCTTTAGATTTTCCATAGGAGCTCGCACGTACCTTAGGATTATGACTTTAAAACTTTTATACATTATCTTTTAGTTTCGACAACTTATTTTTCAGTTGAAGAATCTACAAGATATTTATTTAATGCTTTTTATAGGTGTATGTCTAGGATAGCAATTTATATATTTTTAACTGATGATTAAATGCATTTGTAATTGGAGAGGCTGGCTAGATAGAGTCCGAGAGATTAGATGAAAATCCGAACATTGGCTATGGCTAGAATGATTTTACCAAAACTTCTGAATTCTTTTATATGTTATGGTTTTTGAAAAAAACAATATGAATTCTGTGCTTGCCCAAAAGTATGCTTCTTCAATCTTTGCTTCTTTTCTCCTCTGTTATTGCTAATTATAATATGTGCTGGTTATTTAGCGCTTATATTTTCGGTGCTTGCTTAGAGGTTTGATTCTTCGATCTCTACTAGGAAATTTATTTAAGCAAGAGAGATGGAAGGGACAATGTTTTGTGAGATATTTTCCCTCCATATTTAATACTCATATCCATGGCCTTCATAAAATTATTTATGTTAATATTTATTTATTTTTACATAAAGACATAAAATTCTAAAATAGCTAAACTCATGTACATTTTCATGCCATGAATTATAACTTGAAAGGAGACTGGAGTATTCAAACAAAGAAATGCATTACCATTATTACCTCAGTCGCATGGCGCAAAGGAGCATAAGAAACAAGCCAATTTAATAGCATCATCTCAACTAAATGAAACTTATTCGTGTAAAAACCTAACCAATTATACTAACAAAAAGCAAAAAGCAACAAGACCTCAGTCGCATGGCCCAATTTCCATCGGGTTATTACCTCATCGAAAGTCAATCCACCAATGCTTGATGGGCTCCCACAAAAAGAAAGTCCACCACATCCTTGCCCAATCCATAAATTTCAAATATTGTGCACCACAGTAACTAAACCACGTACATATATTTTATAGCATATGTCAGAAAATTAGAATTATAAGAATGTACAACCCAGAAAGTTAGTAACCACAATATCAAAATGCCTGATAATGTGAGCATACCTGGAGAGTAGGGAGATTCCATTTTCGAGAGAATTTTCAAAAGCTCAGATTTCGCCACCTCAAATAGAATCTATGACGAATTCTGGTGAAACAAAAATTCAGGAAAAATAAAAAGCTACATTATGAAGAGCACTAAAAATAGCTTTAAAAAAACTTAAGAATACCAATTTCTAGTATTAGACAGTAGTTCAAATGCTTCCAACTCAAGTTGAGAGTACAGAAGTTATGAGGAATAAGATAAAACCATGATGAATTAAAAATGATCAAAATCATGTTAAAAAAAATGATAGGAATCCAAAAAGTGTAAATTATCTAAATATTGTATAATCAGAGCACTACTGTACAAACCTTGCAAAAATTCTCCCGAGTATTGAACTTGTTCAATGGTCACAGAGGGCATTTTCCCATTCCACATCAGGTTCAACGTTTTATTGCTCAACCGCCTTTGACGACACGGCTCAATGCTAAGTACGGGTATACAGCACACATGAATAAGGACAATAAGCTGCTGCTTCATACTCTAACAAGGAAGAAACACCTATGAAAATCAAAGAACAAGAAGCAGAGGAAGCTCCCAGTATGTAAGTTGGATATGATGAAGGAAAGAAGTGAATGGAGATAAATATCCCATATGCTACTCTTGCATTGATTGGCATTAAGGAACCAACTTCTTGTTTAGGGTAAGAATGTTTAAACTGAATATAGGTATCTTGTTTCAGAAATGTAGTTCAAATTTTAGCAATTTAACACAACAAATACTTCGACTTTTTGAACATCGAAATACAAAAAACAGAAATAACTATAAAGAACATAGTAAACAAACACTTGCAATACTAACATATACAAATAATCTTCATAACGGATGCAAATGATCGATTGATCGCCATAAATGAAATCATACATGTGACTTAAACTAAAAGAAATTTTCATACAATAATAGACGAGTCTGCAATTTTGTCCCATAAGTCAAGAACACTCTAAAAAATTACAAGTTACAATAACCAACAGAAGAGCCACAGAGACAATAAAGTATGACATGCAATTACATTATTCATGATACCATCACAAATGAAAGCAAATAACAGTTACCTCGCATCATATCCAATCAAGCATGCAAACTGATGAGCAACAATGGAAGCTTGCATTCTCAGTCCATTTTGAATCAGATGCTGGTGAACAGCACCCACAGCAAGAAGTATTGAAATTGCAGGCTGAGGTGCATCCTGAAGAAAGCAAAGTGCTATAATGCAAAGCCAACCATTAGAATACTTGTAAAACAAGAACCATAAATCCCAAAAAAAAAAAAAAAACAAAGAACAAACGGCATCTGTACACAACGTTACCATGATGAAAGGATAGCAAATTGAAAACTACCAGCATGTGACAGAGTGCACAATTGTAGAAGAAATCAAATAAAGTATAAAGAAAATAAAGCCCCAAGACAATCACAGGGCTTAATGTTTATGTGATGGAACCTATTATTATGATGAATGAGTGGGATAGAGCCGTGGAAAAATCACTTAAAAATGAGTGATCAAACTCGAGGATCCATAAAACCTAAGAAAACTTGACTTCCTCACAGTTGATCTCTTCACACTTTCTTTTCCTATATTAAGTGGGTAATGATCACCTCAAAAGTTTCTGCAACTTTTTTCAGTAAGTTCCTCGGCATTTACAATTTAAATACTTCATGAAGAAAAAGTGTGACTCAGTGGGAGACATGCCACATTCATACTACTTAAGAACTAAGATTTCAATATGTGATTCTTTGATTGAAATGGACCAAAAGGGTAAGAGGACACATTCAAATGTCAAAATTTTAGACATGAAGGTGCGATTAAGAGTAGGCATTTTAACGATAATGTAAATAATAACATGTAATAGCACATCATAACGGAAAGATACGTACCAGCTCATCAGACTTGCCAGAAAGAACAAGAAGCTGGGAGCCGTTTCTGACAGCTTCATCAGCAGCTTCACAAAGTTTGTACAGTGTTTTCCCAAGTGAACCTTCAAGTCCTTTCCTTATGTCAAAAGATGTAGGTAAAACTTGGAGTTTTAAGAGTGGATCTTGCAATAAAGACTCAAGTTCTCCTTCATTAACACAGGGATCGACAAAATCACCTGTCAAATGAAAATCTTTTACAACTTTCTCATTATCTAATAGCAGATATAAGACATGCATAGGAAATCCAAATTTTTTAATGACAATAAGACCATGATATATATTTTCAAAAGAAAAATAATGTGTAGGATTCATCATGAAAATAAATAACTGCAGAAGCACCTGAGAGGCGTTATGTAGACCAATTTCCAATATGTTTCCTAGCTTCCCAAGATTGACTTCAAGAGACATAACCAATCCTTCTCTCAAAGGGTCTATAGCTGGATTTGTAACCTAGTTTGTATACGTATATAAAGACCAACTGTAATCAGCCCAAGAACATCCAAGCATTCCGACTCCTCCAAATAGTATGGTACAATAATTGACATGAAAAAATAGACATCATATAAGAGGATGCAAAAGCTGATAATGTAATTCACATCACAAAAAGTGCAATTCAAAATCTCATCAAAATTTTCATATTCTTATAGAAGTTTAAAATTACATCTAAAGCTGACATAGTGTACAATGCAAGATTTACCGTAACTATACATATCATAGAAATGACACTCCATCCTCCAAAGTTCTCAAAATCTTTAATTTATAATTTCGTGCCAGGCTATGTATTTTCTAGTTCCGCCATTGATATTTTGCTTGCAGCTGCATCATATTTGAGATAAGTCCTCATCTCAAAAGATACAGAGTGATGTGAAACCCAACAGACAAAAACCACAAATCGAAACCAAACAGAAAACAAAAACAAAGCTTATTACCAGTTAGAGAAATGGAAATAGACAGTAGAACAATTTCATCTAATGATGTTCCTTTGCATTTCTCATTCTAAGATTTACAGATTACTGAACTCGTGTATTTCATGCACCTGCTTCGGTGGAATTAATTCTCTAAATTCCTGAGAGCCATGCATTTGCTTAGGTGGACAAGCATTCATATGAACTGGTAGTACCTCTTCGGTCAAGATCTTGTGATCTTTATCTCGCCCCTTCAAAGGGTTTAACACCACATTGAGTTTGGAACGAAGTCTATGGAAACTTTGAGCCGATAGAGGTTTAGTGAGAGTATCGGCCGTTTGATCAAAAGAAGGAACGTATTGAACCGATAATAACTTCGACAATACTTTTTCACGAACAAAGTGAATATCAAGTTCTAGATGATTGTTTTGGAATCAAGAACTGGGTTAGCATTGATAGCAATAGTGCTAATATTATCGCACCATATGATAGGTATATCTGTGTTACAGACATGAAGGTCTATCAGAAGAGACTTGATCCACATAAGTTCGGTGGTTGCATTGGCTAGACTTCTTATTCCGCTTCCGTGCTAGAAGGAGATACAACCAATTGTTTCTTGGCACTCCAGGAAATGGGAGAGTTACCAAGAAACCAGCAGAATCCTGATGTGGATCTTCGATGATCATCGGGATCATTACCCAAATCTGGGTCGCAATACCCACGCAAACAAAGACGATATGAGGCATTTAAGCTGATACCATAATCCATAGTGCTGTTAAATACGCTTGAGTGATTTCCAATGAGTGTGAAGAGGTGTTTGCATGAATTGGCAAACTTTATTCACACTATAGGCGATGTGGGTCGAGTGATTGATAAATACTAGAGTGCCCCCACCGTACTTCGATATAGTGTTATGTCATTGAAAGGATCACCGAATTTGGATGACAACTTAGTCCCAGTAGCCTTAGGTGTTGGTGATGGCTTTGCTTGAAGCATTTTTGTCTTTGTAAGTAGATCACGAGCATACTTCGATTGAGATAACAAAAAAAAAAAGAGAATGCTTTGATGTGCGTGAGACCTCAACTCCTAGGAAATATGATAAATCTTCCAAGGTTTTTGAGTGAGAATTGTCTGTCCAGATTGCTAACAAGTTCCTTAATTTGAGACTCACCACTTCCTGTTATTAAGATATCATCTATATATACTAAAACATAGATAATAGATTTATCATGCAATCTGATAAATAAAGAAGCATCGGCTTTAGAAGAGTAAAATCCCATCTTGTGAAGTGCATCCCGAATTTTTTCAAACCAAGCTCGTGGTGCTTGTTTTAAGCCGTAGATGGCTTTGTGAAGTTTACACACAAGAGGTTTGACACTCTTGATTAATTCAAATCCAGGAGCCTGCTGCGTGTAAACCAATTCATTGAGATTGCCATTTAAAAACGCATTATTCACGTCAAGTTGTTGTATGTTCCATCCCTTAGTTATGGCAATGGTGAGAACAACTCGGATGGTGATGGGTTTAACAACAGGACTGAAAGTTAAGTTTATGAGTAGTCAATACCCGGTGTTTGAGAGTACCCTTTTGCCACTAATCTGCCTTTGTATCGAGAAACAGAACCATTGGGATTGGTTTTGAGTTTGAAGACCCATTTGCAACCAATTATAGGTGTATCACGAGGTTGCTCAATCAAAGTTTATGTTTTGTTTTCCATCAAGGCATCATATTTGGTCTTCATGGCAGAACACCATGCAGGATCCAACCGAGCTTCTTTTACTGACAATGGTTCACGAAGCAGATAAAGACAAACTTTAGGTTTGAAAATTCCAGCCTTGGATCGGGTAACCATGGGATGCTTGTTCACATGGGCGGTGGAGCAAGCTCGAGCACGAGAAGATACTGAGGAAGTTTGAGGACTTGAACTGGTTGGATAAAGTGGGAGAATTGGGATGATGATTAGATGGTGATAATGAAGAAGTGTGTTCAGATAGTGTGACTGGCAGAGGAAGTGTAATGATAGGATTAGAAATTGGTATAGGTGGTGATGAATTGTGTGGCAGACTTACTACAGAAGTCTCTGAATGTTGTGTTGAAAGTTGATGAAAGGGAAAACAAGACTCGTTGGATCGGACATGACGAGAAACATAAATTTTACCATCGGGAGTAACACACTTGTAACCTTTGTGTTGTTCACTATAACCAATGTAGGCCAGTGTCAACAATGTGTCGATGTTTTTGTTCGACAACACCGTTTTGTTGAGACGCGTGAGGACAAGTGAGACGATGGATTATTCCATTGGTAAAATTGGTTAACGAGCGGAATTCCCCTCCCCAATCAGATTGTAATGCTTTGATCTTTTATCAAAGTAAAGTTCTACATGGCTTTTAAACTTCAAGAATACTTGCTTAACTTCAGACTTGAATTTCAGGAAGTAGATCCATGTAAATCTATTGTACGCATCAACAAATGCGATATAATAACGAGAACCATTTCGAGAAACTGAGTGTGCAGGACCCCACACATCAGTGTAAATCAAATCTAATGGTGCACGATATTGTGTGTCAGTCAGATTGCACTTTCTAAGTGTCAGTCAATTTAGTAAAACTTGCTTAACTGTAGACAACATAAGGGTGCCCTAATCTACGATGCCATTGATCAAACATGTGTGTAGACATTTGATTTTGAGGCTGAGACCGTGATTGTTGAACCAGATTGTTGGAAGACCTTCTTGAAGTGGAGGTGGAGAGACATGTCACTGATGGTACTTGAACAGAGGTAGATTTGTTTACTGTGAACTTGTATAGTCCATTACGCAAAATCGCTTTGTGAAGAACAACTTACATTGTTTGATCCTTCACAAGACAAAATCGTGATGAAATTCAAAATATACATGATTTGCAAGTGCAATCTGACTGACACTTATAAGGTTGCGGTTAATGTGAGGCACATGCATAAGATTGTTCAATCGAAAATTTAGAGAAGATGAGGGAGAGCAAAAATTAGAATGGCCAATATGTGAAATGGTCAAACCTGCTCCATTGCCATTGCCGGTTACCGAGTTCACTGGTAACATGGTGAAAGGCTCCCGAATCAGGATTCCACCATTCGTCACTGATGTGTTCGGAATTGGTGGTGGCTACTGCAGCAACTGGACGTTGTGGAGGAAAATGATGTGGTCATTGTTGATAAGGTGGTCCGTTTTGTTTCTGTTGAGGAATAAATTCAGGATAAAACCTATAGTAGCATTTTTCAGCAACATGGACAGGGATTCCACATATTTGAGAAACTGGGCGTGTGTTATTGGAGTTCCAGTGTCTCCTCCCACCTCGATGATATCTTCCTCGAGCTCGTCCTCTGTGAGGTGATCCTCGAGTGTGGAATTGACCCTCTGATTTTTGTTGCTGTGGGACAGTGGCAACATTGGCTACTGGTGGAAGATTGTTATCAACATTGTGACATGATTCAATCATCCCTTCATGAGCAAGTACTATTGCACCAACTTCAGATAGATTGAGTGAGTCAACTCTTGATGTAACATGGACAAGTACATAATCATATTCAAGACCAATGCCTCTAAGAACACAGAGAATTTGATCTTCTTCAGTTATGGGATGACCGCAGGCAGCAAGAATATCGACATATCCCTTCATTTTTGTGAGATAATCCTTCATGTTTAGGCCACCCTTCTTTTGAGTTTGTAGTTGAAGTTTATATTGCATAACTCTGGCTTTTGAACGAGTTGCAAAATGACGCGAGATCGGTGTCAGAGCTGTGAGGATGACTCACAACCAACCATTTGTGCTTGTACTCCTTCGGTCATGGAGCCAAGTAAGAATGAAAACAGTAATTGGTCTTGCCTACACCAGGTAATGAAGGATGGATTAACCACCTATGTTCCTCCATCGTCGTTGATTGATCTGGAGGGAACCGGTGGTTACTCAAGAAGGAAGAGCTCAAGTCCAAGGCCACGAATTCCAGCAAGAATTTGTAGGTTCCATAGTAGATAATTTTCATCAGTAAGTTTCACTGAGTTGATTTGACTTGAAGGGTTGATGATTAAAAAATTTGAGGCAGGAGTGGTTTGATTTTGGGTGGTGGATTCATTATGGTGGTACCCAATAAGAGTCCCAGTAATGAACCTCCTTAAATCTGGATCCAGGAATCATGACCGGACTCTTCAACGGCAGCAACTTAGGATAATCGGGCCTGCGAACCACCCTGCTCGAAATTTTCCGGATCAAATTATTCCAAAGTGCATGCACTTCTAAAGCCCAAGCTCTCATCTCCGAGCTCTTCACTTTAGGCAAGAATTCTCTTGGCTCTGCAATAAAGTCTACTGGATTTACATACCCCAAATCCTGTTCCTCATCGGCAAAATATTTCTCAATAAAATAAAAATAAAAAATGACGCAATATTTCTCAATAAGATAAAAATGATGCCTTGTGGTTTCATGGATAAAACATAAAGATCTCGCTAAAAATACTGAGACTAGACAGATGTATAGTCACTAATAAATGACAAACATAATACTAATATGAGGATTAATGGATAAAACATAAAGATCTCGTTAAAAATACTCACATTCATGGGATACACCACATCGACCGCAAAATCGCATGCTTTCGGATGATTTCAAACTCTTTTATCCTCGTGTTGGATTCTATGGATACGGTTACGAGAATAGCAGATTGAAGGAGATGATTTTTGTGCGGTGGAGGAGTTTTTCGTGTGTAGGGGTGGGAATAGGGTCGGATATTCGGATTTCGGGTAGCATATGGAAATACCCAAACCCGAACGATCTGGTACCCGAGTTTCGGATTTCAGGTACCCGAAACCACGACGTAATTTCAATTCGAAAATATTTCTAAGCTTTGCTTTTTTGCATCAGAAAATCCGAAAAATAGCATAAAATGCGAAAAAGTAGGCACGAAAACTTATTCAGTTTTACACTAATCATTCACCATATCAACACCAATCAATACATTTCAAAATCAGCACCAAAAATCCAAAAAACAGGCTGGACATGTGCATCACTTTCATGGCTCGACATCTAATTTCTGAAGGATATAAAGCATAATAAACAGAAAAAGTCAATAAGATACAAAACATAAATGAAACAAATAAAACAATCTCAATTCTCAAACAATGACATTAAAAAATGCTCAACTTTCGCCAAAAAATCAGCCAACAATCAACATATTCAACACTAATCCTCAACCATTCCATCCCAAATCACAACAAAGCAAAACAACAAATAAGAATTTAATCCCAATGAATTGGGGTGGGCTACATGAACAATAGAGATAATCAAGTTGGGTTGGACACATGCATCGGTCTTCTCTAAACGCTTCTATCGGTCAATATATCTTCTGTAATCCCCTTGTACTTCAAGTCTTTGAGTATAACTTCGGGTCATGTCTTCTTCGGTCGTCCTCTCGTCCTCGTGAACTGGCCGAAATCCATGGACTCCACTCGATGCACAGGTGCACTGCTGGGCCTACGTCGAACATGACCAAACCAACGTAAGAGGCTTTCTCTTCTCTTCTATACAAGATACACCTACTTTAGCTCGAATATCTTCATCCCTTATTTTATCTCTTCTAGTCTTACCGCACATCCAACGAAGCATACGCATCTCTGTCACACTCATCTTTTGGATGTGATTCCTCTTGGGTGCCCAGCATTCCGTTCATACAACGTTGCAGATCTAACGACGGTTCTATAAAACTTTTCCTTCAATTTCAGCGGGATATTACGATCGCATTGAAACTATGAAAGCATAAAATTAATCAACACAGAAATGTTCAACCTGGAGTAATGGAGTCGCCACTGGAGCTGGAGCCTTCGAACGAGACTACTACGTGTAAGAATGAAGGTGTGCTACGTGCGGCGTTGAGGATAGGAGAGTGAGTGACTTTGAGGATGGAAGAATGCAGGCGTGCGTGCAGCGAGAGATGAGAGTGAGAAAGTGAGTGACTTTGTGAGAGAAGTGTTCGTTGAAAATGAATTCAGAACATCTGAAATCGAAAACCTAAAATTTCAAGTGTGCTGTTAAATGTAATCGGGTTTGGGTTACAAGGTATCCATCCCGAAAAAAAATTCCCCAAAACAAGACCCGAACCCAAACCCGAAAATAAGACATCCGATCGGGTATTTGAGTGACTTTGTGAGAGAAGTGTTCTGTTGAAAATGAATTCAGAAAATCAGAAATTGAAACCTAAAATTTTAAGTGTGCTGTTAAATGTAATTGGGTTCGGGTTACAGGGTACCTGTCCAGCAAAAAATTTCCCCAAAATAAGACCCATACCCGAACCCGAACCCGAACCCAAAAATAAGAAATCGTCCAAAAAATCCAAAAGTCCCGATAAATTTGGGAAAAATCCGATCGGCCTCGATTACCCGAACCCGACTCCCACCCCTAGTTGTGTGTGGATACTGCAAAAACACGTGAATAAGGGTTGGAGTATAGGTTGAAGTCAGGTTATTTTAGGCATAATACAATTATTTCTTAAAATTATATTACCCATAAAAAGCATACCAAAGTTAGCATTATTTTTATCACCATATAATAGTCTCACTTTTACCACTATATTTATTTACCATTCAATAATCACATCTTTCGTACCGAGGGATGCCTTATATTATTTTAGTGATAGTAATAATAATAATACCAATTGAAGACATGGTAATCTTTCTGTTGGCCTATTTTTCTATTTTCTTTTACTTTCACATATCTTTTCTAGTGTGTATCTCTAATTTTTTTGGCATTCATGTTTTCCCATTACCTCAATGGCTAGAGAACAAGTACACATCCAACCCAACAAAATATAATCACCTATACAGCATGGTACAGGAAGAAGTTGACGTTAAGACTGATAAAGGCACATCTAGTTGCGCACTAATGGTGTGTTGTGGTTGACCAGGTACCATCTCTTTCTATTTGCTCTTCAATTAGCTATATGTTCCTCCTATCTGGTGTTTACATTGATTGAGGCATATTATATTATATATATACATATATAATAAGTGCCCAAGAATTAAATACCAATGATAAATCTCATTCAAGCCCATTTTCAGTGCAAGCCCAGACTTCATTCAACCCACTTATATTGCAAGACTCGATGTCAACATGCATGGATCACAGTGGAATAAACACCAGTCTTTTACATAGAATATTTTGTAAAGATTTACTGTTACAACAACATAACCAATTATGTTATTCTTAGCTAAAGTATGTATAAGTAGGTAGCTAAACTTTTGTAATTAGCAATATGATATTTATGAAAAAGGCAACGTTTATTGCCACCAAAACAACATCTTCTAGTTTCTATAACTTGGTATCAGCAACCATGGCGGAAGCCTCATCAAATTCTGCTATCATATCTCAATCCATAGCCAACCCCATGAGTGATTGCAACTTTGATGGAATATCCATGACCATGAGTGATCCTCACCAAAATCCAAGGTACAAACATATAAGTATGTAACTATCAATAACATAATCCAGGAAAAAAACTATTTCAGCTCAAAATACATTTTTTTGGTGAATTTCATCTTATTAATTAGAGTTTCGTTTTGGAAACGACGAGAAATATTAAGACGATAGTTATGAATGTATGTGTAAATTATGTACTACTCAAGCTTCTATTTTATTAGAATATATAATTTGGAACAATGCTGATGTCATCGATTACGCTTAGTGACAAAATCTATCTTAGTTTTCCTATATTTTTTCTCTAATCTAAATTTCAAATTAATATACGAGTGAGATTATGTAGAAAAGGTTTTAAAAGAAAAAATTTTTAAAAGAAATTTTTTTTACTATAGTTTAAAAAAAAACACTTACTTAAAAGATCAAAAGTTAGAAGAAAAAAATTTATATATATATTCTTTTTCTAAAAAAATTATTATTAATTGATCTAAATATAATTTTTTTTTTGTACTTTTTAAAATCAAATATTTTTTGGGATACATAAATAAATCTAAAAATGTTATGGGTGAGATGCTTAACATCAAATATTTTTGAGGTAATTAAGAAAATCAAAAAATTGTAAGAGATGAAGAAAATTCGAACTCTTGACCCTCTTCAAAGCAGCAAAACGAGCTACGCTGCCATCTACACTACACTCTGCATTGGATCCGTCCTAACAAAACGAATAGCAAATCACATTCTTCTTTCTAGAACCCAAGCACGCATAACATAATCAATATTTTCTCTTTCAAAAATCAACGCACACAGCAAGCATACGTCGAGTAATATACGTGATTCGGCCTTCAAACATGGCCTACATCCATGAGAAGAGGAGCGATTTCAATAAAACACTAATTGACGAGTTGATTATAGATTTTCTATACACTCAATACATCTCTCAATCTTTTCAATTCACAATTGCGCAAGGATTATAACAAGATATTCCTATGTGTATATTGCTCTCAGTCTGAATCTTTCCCACTTGATTTCCCTCGCTTCTCACTTGAATCTGAAAGAAAAAAGCGCTGCTTTTTCGCCTCCTCTCTGCCAAAAAACACCCATGCCTCTCTCTAACTTCCCCTTTTTTTTAATAAATGGCCATCTTTCATTCTTTAGAAAATGGATCACTGGAGAAACAATCCAAACCGTGCATAATGAGTGGTTGAGATGCAATCTGCCAAATAAAACAAAAAACAAAGGCAATGGAAAAATGGAAATGTGAGCATCAATTACAAAAGTCAAAACAACAATATTTTTTGTGATGCACTGGTCAGCATGATCAATAAGTCACTTCTGTTCAATTGTGTGGTTGGACATGATCATTGACAGTACACCAGAGCCTTCTTCGGCATCTATCAAGTTATACCCAGTTTTTTCTTCCTTCATGAGATTAGAATTTTCTTGAAGCCCGTGTATTCAAGTTCATGACAATATTCTCGAAGAAGCTCAACTCTATCACATGCTCTGTCTTAACGGGCATTATCGACAAAAAGATTTCAGTGCCATCGAATAACCGCGTTTGCTTTTGGATTGTTGAGTTCTCTGTTTTGAACATCTTTACGTTTTCGCATAACATAATCAACCAACCGGAGGAAATCAATACATAATAATATATCTTCGACAAGCCTCATTATAATTACCATGATCCCACCTACCATGCTTATCCTTAATACTAGTTAATTTTGCACCGCGCTTGCGCGGTGCCAGTGATCAGCCTATTTAGTCTTTCATTCTCAAGTTTTACTTCTTAGGTGAATATGACGTATGAACTAACATGAGCAGAAGTTTAAAATATCTAAACCTGTTTCTTCTCCGTAG
Organism: Haberlea rhodopensis; assembly: GCA_907163345.1. NCBI lineage: Eukaryota > Viridiplantae > Streptophyta > Magnoliopsida > Lamiales > Gesneriaceae > Haberlea > Haberlea rhodopensis. The sequence goes on from CAJQUN010000881.1 coordinate 62,552, forward strand.
TATGTTCCTAACGATGATCTATATTATTGGACAAGATCATAATGAAAATAAATGTTTTCATGCACATTTCATTGCTTGTGATAGAAATTTCAGTCCTTCAACGCATACTTCCTCGAGTGTTTCCTTAACATTCTGCGTAATTTTATCCAAGACTTCTCCCCGTCCACAAGACACAACAAATTAGGCTGTTGAAGTTCACGAGAATAAAACATCAAAATGAGTAAATAGCAATAACTATACAAAATGATGCACCTTGCCATATGTAGGGTCTGTAAACACAGTTTCAATGGGAGCTTCCGTTAGCTTTAATACCCACAGCCAAAAAGGAAAAAAAGGGAAAATTATGTTCCACAATATAATGCGTCTCTAAACCTATATGTGCAGTAAAGCTTAAAATGCTTCATGATCTCAAGTTCCAACTCCACCCCTTGGACAATTCCCGGACTCAATATTCAACAGTATTATCAGATCTTCTAACATTTAATAAATGTTCATTTTCTACTCTCCCCTCGCTGATTTTGAGAAATAACATAAAATGACCACAATTACTTGGAAATGTTACCTTTTATCATCCATGTCCTATTGATGTCTTAATTCAATGTTGTTCAACTTCTCGTACATTTATGATGTAATACTTCATTGACCAATTATTTTTTCACTGATGAATAAATCCTTCTTTCTGAATAATTATTGAGCCTTGATTTTGTTTTTTTTGCTTCTTGTTTTTATGACTACATCTCTCTGGCTTTAGGTTTTGACGGGTAAAACATTGGAGAAGAGGCATCATATATTATGGTACTTCCCTCAGATTTTATAAGGATAATTGAAGGCTCAATCTTAAGCTTTCACCAATTTGTCAAGATGGACAAAAAAAAATCCAGCAGCTCGATTAATTTATTTGGAAGTCAGAAACAAATTATGTTTGACAACATCGCATCGACCACAAATGCAGATAAATAATCTAAACAAGCTTGAATGAACAACAAATAAAAATGATAGGCAAAAAAGATAGGAACTCACCTGGCCATTGCAAATCCAGTAATGTAAATTACTTAGGAAGGTCTAATGGCCTACTTGTAAAGATTTAAGAGGAACCACATATAAACATGACTGATAACACGGTAAAGAAAATGCAATTACCTACATGACATCAACCATGACAAAGTAAAACTTAGCCGAGGAAAATATTGTTAAGAAATTGTCATTGTTAAGTTAATAGCACAACAGAATGGTACTTCAAACATAATGGCACTTCAATTTTTCTTAACCATGGAAAAGTGAGTAACACTATGATATGACCCCTTAATTAAATTTTTTACAACCTGCCTTTCACTTTTTAATGGCTTCATTCAGCAATAGACATTTTATCAAACATGTGATGGGCATAATATATCCATTTCATCAAAGCAATATGCATATGATAAATAAAATACCTGGCCCATAAATCGGAATGCATGAAGCCCCTCACCAGAAATCCTTTAGCAAAAGTTTTTTCAGTCCCTACCTGGACTTATGGTCAACAGTAATAAGGAAATCCAACAAAATGCCCGATTAATGACTTAAATAATCGTCAACATGCAATAAATCACAAAATTATAGCCTAAAAAGAGAGAAATGCATGTGGGTATTGGAAATGCAGCAACGTACCATGGCTAAAAAATGTAAACAATTTTTTTTAAAATAATCTAGCAAGAACAAGGTCCCAGAATGCAAATGAAAAGAGAGGAAATCACTTGTGTACTACAACCAGTAACATAAATTACATAGCAACAGCAAGGATCAAATATGTTAACCTGAATTTTTAAAAATCAACGCACCCAAAAGACAAGAGTCCTCCCCGGAACGAACAAAGGACGAAATGGTGCCTAGTTTTTTTCTTCCGTGTCTTCCAGAACTATGTAAGCAACCAGAAAACTCACAAATATATACCAACAAATATAAAGAAAGAGAAGAAAGTAGCGAGAGGCATGATGAACTCCCCGTCCCACAACATTTCCTGCAAACCAAACTACGGAAAATGGACTAAAAAAAATCATTAAGCAACCGATTCATCTACACATCGCGCCGCTTCGACCATCCCTTCCTCAGACATAGACGAGAAAGGATAGAGCAATAGTTGGTGGATTTAATGCAATCGCACGTCGTCTCGTTAGCACATGGAATCCCATACGACAGCCCCTCCAGTAGTTGAGAAGTCACTGATTAACATTGATTGCATTTACTGCAATCACACTCGTTCAGCGTATCGTGGGAAAACAAAATATTGCTGCTTGTTGGGTCCTAAGGAAAAAGGGCAAAAAAAAAAGAAGTTGTTATAACAAGTTGGAGGCCCAACGACCCAAGAACTACAGACCAAAATAAATAAAACCAAAATAAATAAACCCATTACTGTTCATTACGTTTGACACTTATAATACTGTAATAATTATTATCTGACTTATCAAAATTTAGCACAAACTTCCAAATTTTATTTTTTTTTGTTAATTTTAAAATTAAAGAATGGGCTAATTTCAAGCCAATGGTAGATATAATGTAAAAAAAAAAAGCATTCGGATTAATCGGAATACAAAAAGGAGGAAAAAACAAAAAAAACTCACATAAACCTCACTTACCCTGTTGGCGTCATCTACCCATTGTCCATCACCTCTCACCAACTGATCTCGATTTTACTATAAACAAGAGTGTTGGGGTTTCATTTTAAAATCACACTTGCAACATTTTCACTACACTCTTATATTCTTGTTTGGATCGAGGTGTTGAGGGATTGATGGATATGCGACTAGCTCGAAGAATTGTTGAAGGCACGTAAGCTAGAGTTAGTCCGTGATCCAAGGGTTCGAGGTTATAGTACACGGTCAGATGAATTGAAGTGTACAATATATTTGCGAAATTATTCATAGAGGAGTACTGTATTTGAGTAACCAAATTTAATTGGATTCTGATATATCCTACCTGAATTGTTTAGTTATAGAAATCGGGCTATGCCTCGCGAACTTCTTTTATGATCGCTTGTAATATCGTATTTTCTTATATGGTTTATTGTGCTTTTATTTTGTTTGATAATCAGGCAATTGTTATTTTGGGTTTCTATCCTACAGGTTTTAAAATTGTTTTGCAAATGATGATTAATATGTCTAATTGTATAATAATTAATTAAAAGAAATAAGGATTCCACAAGAAAAACACAGCTTCCTAAAAATTAATGTATTTTAGAAATTCTTGTCCTAAAATACATCAACTGTCTTGTATGTTTTGTGTTTTTCCTAATTGTTAGGGCCTCGAGATGGAGACGAATGTTTTTTGTATGGAGTAAAACTGATTAGATCCTATTTGGTAAGTTTTTTTCCTTTTTCCCACCTATTTGTATTCATATGTCCTTTTTGGTCTTATGTTATCATTTACACCGTAGATCGATGTATTGAGAAAAATTACCTTAATGATGTAGCTTTCGAAGTTGTGGTATACTCTTCTTGGCTAACAGTTGGCTATGCACTTCGCTTCATGTTTATTGGGCTCTTTATGTAGATTTTGAACTGGTAAAACTGCAATCTCCTGATTTGGAATCTTTCAGTAGAATGTGAAGCATTGGTTAGAAGAGCTTGAAACAACAATACAGTTCATTGATAAACTCGTGTGTTATTGTGAAACGTGATGAATTAAAATAGCCACATCATCAGTTCATTGCATGGTGCCAAATGAACAAGTATAATATAATATATCTCAGAATTTAACACATACATACGCATAGACGTACAGAGACAGATTCTTGAACTTCATTAAGATTCAAGAAAGCAAATGTGCATGCTCATAAATTAAATTAACCTGATCGATACAATTTAACACTCAAAAAAAAAAAAATCAATATCCCATTAATTATTAAGAAGACATAATCTTCAAGTTCAGCTAATGAATCAGTTAACTGAAATAATTAAATACCTTGGTATGAAGAAACAGTGATGAACCTCTCCAGGAGCTTCCTGTCACTACAACTGTCATCAATAGCCAATTACGTGAATATAATGTTGCTTTTGATCTCCAATCTTTCTGTATATGAATTAAGAAGACATGTTAGAAGATAGTTTCATTTACTCCACCCATTATATGGAATTCATGGTTTGAGAAGAGTTGGATCGGCTCAGACATTTTTGTGGTCAAGGTCTTGTGCTTTTCGGTGATTACGGTTACCTATAAGCCGGTTACTCGTTGTGTCATCGTCCATCGTTTTGCTTGATGTTTATCTATGTTGGTATCTACGGGTTTTGATCTAGTAATTCGCAGCTAAAAAAAAAATAAGAAGCATGAACATAGTGCCTTCCTCCAATATGATATCATTATGGTTATGGAGGTCTTATTTCAAATAAATATATTAAGTTGGATTCATCAACTATAAACTATAGTTGTGGTCCCTTTGACGCAATAACAAGTTTAGCTTACTGTGTATCAATTTGAATAAAAAGAATCTGAATTAAAAAAAATTTAGTGTGTATATATATATAATATAATGCAGTATTAATTCTTTATTGGATATAGTAAACTTTTTGTTTAATTGTTTTAAAATGTAGTCAAACATTCTGTTTTTCGACAAAACAAATTTTGTCTTCATATATTTTTGCTTTAAAGATTTTCTATTCAAATACTGTATATTTCAAGAAATTATAAAACTATATATTATGAATTAAAAATTTATTTCTTAGAATATAATTAAGACCATGTAAAAATCCAAGGAGACAAGGGCGACTGACCGTGCTATAACTCACAAAACAAAGTGCATGTAACTTCGATAGCTTAAGCAACACAAATTTATCCTCCTCCACAAAATCCCTCTTGAACTCAAGAAAAGATTATGCGACATCATGAATCTTTGGGATTCTCTGGTTAACATAAACATAAAGTTTTTATTACTACTTTTCAACTCATGATAATCAAACATGAAATTGGCTTTGATATTAATTATAATATCAAATGTTTATCGCTTTACCAACAGTTATAGCTAATGGCAATGATGCAACTCAGATATTTAAACCATACAGCAATACAAAGGTCATATTTCGACCTCTTTCCCATCAGGATAAGTATACGGCCAACACATCACCTTTTTTGTTTTGTTTGTTTTTGTGAAGTAGAATTTGTAAAATTTATTATTATTTGTTAAATAAACCCCTATAACATTTGTTCAATAAACTGGTATGATCGATATTATAAATTTTCGAAATCAATTTTGATGAGTAATGAAAGCATTATATATAGATATATATATATATATATATATATATATGATTTTGAGCTTTTTCGATTTTTTTTTATTAAACCTTGTTATATTTTTCATGTTTTCTTATTTATTAATATATTTATTTCTTTTTTTCCATTATATTTTGGAGCATTTTAATTTTCCACCTTTGTTTATTATTTTTAGTTGCTATATAAAATTTTCGAGCTTCTTAATTTATATATACTCGACTTAAATGGCAATTATTTTCCAACTTTTGAGTTGCTACGAGCTTTATTTGATATCTTTTAATTTTGTACTTTGTTTATGATAAAAGGTAGCATTATTAAATAATGGTAATTATAACGTTTAAGTTTCTTCTAAAAAAAATAGTAAATTGGTTAATCATATATTGCTTAAATATTTATCAAATTTATAAATTACTCAGATTATATAAATTTATAAACAATTTTACTGAATTTTTATGCTATTCGTAGCCTTTTATGGCTAATTATTCAAAATTTTGTAAGAGCGCCATATAGTTATTAGATTATTAATGTATTAGACATAAATTCTCTATATAATATTAACATAATATTATTTAAATAAGTGATATACAATCAATATCGACTTAGAGAGAGTTGAAGCAAATCCGATTTTCACCAGAATTTTTTTATTGCCTTGTTCTTGCTTATTCTTTTCTTATTATATGTCAATAAGTTTTTAAAATATCTCATATTTAAATAATTATACTACACGACCATAAAAAATAGTACATTCTTTAATCAGATATTGCGTTTTTTTATTTTATTTATGTTCATCTTCTTGAAAATGACTGGACAAATAAAAACTACTTTTGGCCCTTACTCTACCTCAATTTGTTAGCAAATAATTTAGAATCCATTAGTAATATTGAAATATTTGTCATATGGAATTTAAAGTAGATTTAGTATATATCTCAAAATTTAACACACGTAAATATATAGATTCTTAAACTTCATTAAGATTTAAGAAAACAGATGTATTCTGAAAGTCAAAATAGAGATCTCCAGGATATCCTAAATGCTAAACGATTCTTGAACTTCATTAAGATTCAAGAAACAGATGTATTCTAAACGTAATTGAGATATTCGGGATATCCTAAAAGCTAAACGTCAGGGTGAATAACTAGTTCCGAAGCTTTTTGTGTAATTCATTTCATTGTTTGGATTAAATAGAAATGCTAGTCAAAACGAATTTGAGACATTGTTTGAGACATTGTTGTTTGATAAAAGACAAGATTGATGTTCCATCCACGACAGAAATCGTGAGGCAATAATATACGAACTATTTTATATGTGGTCTCTTATGTGATACTAATTGTCATACAATCCAATATAACTGATACCTCGATAATTGTCCCGGTGCGTTTGGACTTGAACTCAGTGGGCTCGACCCGGTCTCATAAGATACCAGCGATCATTATACCTTGGCCCATTTTTCCTTACTTGTTAAGGTCCATTAACCTTAATTATGAAGGCCCATTACGAGAGCTCATATCCATAATTTAAGAAGGAACATTAGGGTTGAGAAAAAAGGGGGGAGCATCACCTTGCTGATCTTGAGAGGCTTCTTCATCGCCTCTGGTGGCTCACCCTCTTCCCCATTCGATTCTGATTACCTTTTTCCTCCATTTTTCTTGTAAAGAAACTACTGTAAATCACTCACTTGTTATAGTGAAATTTATACTGGACTAGGTCCCGTGGTTTTTCCCCTCGGGGTTTTTCACGTAAAAATCTTGTGTTCTATCTATTTCTCGCATATAAACTTATTGTTACAAATTGAACCAAAAAATAAGGTAACAATTGGCATCTCTTGTGGTAATGTCGAGTTAAGGCGTTGATATCTTGGTCTTGCGCATGGAAGCTGGCTACAACAGTGGTGCATTACGATTTTTGGCAGTGGTGCATGAGCTGCTGGTCTTCATCTCAACTAATAAGAACGAGGAAGAAGATGCCTCACCTCCGCTATTTTTTCTGATATTCTTGACTAGTTTTGGGCAGAGGTTTCGGACAGCTCTAGAAGATGGATTTCTGGGTGGTGACAAGATTAGGCGAGTTGCTCAGGACTGTGGTTCGTGCTCTTACCATCGCGAGGCAGTGGAGAGGCTGGACATAAACTATGTTGGTGCTACTTCTGGGCTGTGATGCAGGTTAGCGAGAAGGAATGTATGGCCTATGTCACTGTGGGTTTCAAGTGGTCGTGCTTCCTGGGGGGATTTTAGTGTTTCCCCATTGACTTGTTGTTGTGCACATATTCTGGCTTGGTTTTAGAGTTTTATCTGGACTCGTTCACCTTCCAGCTTCACATGGTGCGACTCATACACCTGTTGCGCTCTAAATGTTTGATGGAATGCTTAAGTTAATCTGTCTATTGTGCTGGCCCATAGCAAAAGGGCAGCAAGTGGATAAAACTATAGTGCCCAAGTTCGAGCTATGTACTGCATTTGGTTTATCGGGTCTTTATATTCTTCGTTTCCTTGTGAGGCTGGAATCTTTAGTTCTTGGGTCAGTATAAGGGCCTCTGCGCATGACGGAAGATACACTCCATTCTACATTGTTCATCTTGTTTGCGCTAGACTTATCACCCATCTCCAATTCAAGATCTTGGCTAAGCCACCTCGCCCTCAGCTCATCCACCTCAGCCATATGAGATCCACCTCGGCCTCAGCTCGGTCAGCTCAGCCTCAGCTCATCCACCTCGGCCACCTCGGCCTCAGCTCATCCAGCTCAGCCATATGAGCTTCACCTCGGCCTCAGCTCGGCCACCTCGGCCTCAGCTCATTCACCTCGGCCATATGAGATCCACCTCGGCCATATGAGCTTCACCTCGTCCTCAACTCGGCCACCTCGGCCTCAGCTCATCCACCTTGGCCATATGAGCTTCACCTCGTACACCTCAGCCTCAGCTCATTCACTTCGGCCATATGAGCTCCACCTCGTCCATATGAGCTTCACCTCAACCTCAGCTCGGCCACATCGGCCTCAGCTCATCCACCTCGGTCATATGAGTTTCACCTCGGCCTCAGCTCATCCACCTCGTCCATATGAGCTTCATCTCGGCCTCAGCTCGGCCACAGGTACGCCCTGATTGCTCAAGCCCAAGTGTATGATGCATTGCCATTTATTAGCACAGGTCCACCCTGATTGCTCAAGCCCAAGTGTATGAGGCCTTGGCATTTTACTAGCACAGGTCGTCCCTGATTGATCAAGCCCAAGTGTATGAGGCCTTGACATTTATTAGCACAAGTCTGTCCTGATTGCTCAAGCCCAAGTATATGAGGCCTTGGCATTTTATTAGCACAAGTCCACCCCGATTATTCAAGCCCACGTGTATGAGGCATTGTCATTTATTAGCACAGGTCCGCCCTGATTGCTCAAGCCCAAGTGCATGATGCATTGCATTTATTAGCACATGTCCACCCTGATTGCTCAAGTCCAAGTGTATGAGGCCTTGTCATTTTTATTAGCACAGGTCTGCCCTGATTGCTCAAGCCAGGTGAATGTGGCCCTGGCACAAACTTATTGCTATGGTCCGCCCATACAAAGATATATTATCATGGTCCCCCCAGACAAAGATTTACTGCCATGGTCCGCCCATGCAAAGATATATTGTCATGGTCCACCCAGTCAAAGAGTTATTGTCATGGTCCGCCTAGAAAAAAATTTACTGCCATGGTCCGCCCACGCAAAGCTATATTGTCATGGTCCGCCCAGACAGACTTATAGTCATGGTCCGCCCAGACAAAGATGCTATGACCATTTTTATTTGTTGAGCCTTAAACACATGGTTGTGTTTAATGCTTAATTTATCTCCGAATTATTTATGGGTTTTGATGATCAACAAAACTTGCATTTGTTGTACTAATATGTCTACTTAGTGTACAGGGTTATATTGATAAATTGGTTGGGAAGACCAATGGAAGAGAACCCAAGTTATACAATAACATATGCGAGTTCATAGGACAAGCGGTGATTTTTATCAAGGAATCTATTGAGCTTGGACGAGAAGGAATGACATCTATGAACAACCAATTTAAGTGTTAAACATGTATGGAATGATGTTGGAACAATTTCTTATGATGGGATGAAGACCCACAAACCAATGGTCCGTTGGTGGGCAAATTCGTTTAGAAGCCAATTGGAGCGCAGTGCAATGTTTTGATTATATCTCTTGGCTCGATGCTCCGAACAATGTGAAGCCAAAGAGGTTGGAAAGCCAACTCAATATTCTAGATTTCATATTCAAACATCTCAGTCCAATTCGGATTGCATCATGGAGCAAAATGTCATGGAAGTCATAACAAGTGCAGATTGTAGCAAGGTTTGAGCGACTGTAGAATTTTGGGCATAACTTCTTCATACATTAATGAAATTCAATGAAATTTTGTCCACACCTAGATAAGAGGAAGGGATGCAACTTTCAGGTTTACCACTTTTCCCAGAAACGAGTTTAAGATGGTCTAAAAGTACAAAGTTTGAGAGTGTTGAAATCTGGGAGATAGTATGAGGCGATCCGAGCCATAGTTTGAGGCGATCCGAGCCATGTTGCGCACCATCCACTGAAGCGATGGCACGGTGTGCACGCTGGTCGCCCCAGGCGATGGTCAAGTCGCCCTAGGCGATCCAGAATACTTACTAGGCCATTTTTTTGAGGGCGATCGCCCCAAGCGATGCACGGAACGCCCGAGGCGATCCAGAACTTTACATACGGCCTTGTTTATCATTGATGATCGCCCCAGGCGATGGGGAGATCGCCCGAGGCGATCTGGGCCAGATTTGACCGTTAAAGGGTGGCGATGGAGATCGCCCGAGGCGATGTCCGAGGCGATCGAGGAGTGATTTCAGCCTTATGTTTAGCAACAGCTAGTAGGAGCCTAGGGGGCCTCCTACACTATAAATATGGATGCTTTGGAGCATTTTGAAGACAAGAAACAAGCCTACAAACTTCATCAAAGCTTTGCAATTCAAATTTCAAATAGCTTTGCAATCTCCATACATTGTTGTTGTATTGGAGCTTGTACTTCTTTTATTTTGATAGAGTCTTGTTTCTTCGTGTTGGTACACCGTGAAGGTGTGTGTTGAGTTATTGTAAGGTTCTCCAACACCAAAGCAAATTGAAAATTGTAAAGTCATCAACAAGTAAAGTTGGTGCATGTGTTGTGGCTATCCTTGCAGCCCTTAAGGCCAAGAAGACTCGTGAAGAGTGTTGGTAGCTCGTGAAGAGCTTTGTGTACTCGTGAAGAGTAGTGTGCTCGGGAAGAGCTTTGTAAACTCGGGAAGAGTTGTTGTGTGGCTAACTTGGAGCCCTCAAGGCCAAGATCTATTGTTCTAGTGGAACCTCGGTTGGAGGTTATCTAACCGGGAAGAGGAGACGTAGGCGATTCATCGCCGAACTTCTATAACAAATATCCTTGTCATTTACCGCTTTATTTCTTTACGTATTTATTTATTTGTTTACTTCTTATTTTATTTTATTTATCGATTGACTTAAGCCTTCCACAAGCGCAAACTCTTTTAGTTTTGCAAACTCATTTTAAAACGCTAAAGTAGCCAAGGAATCTCATTCACCCCCTCTTCGATTCAAACATTATTGTCATAGTATTATCGCCATGGTCCGCCCATACACATTTTTATTGCAGTATGCCCAAGAGTTCAGACCAGACGAGAATCATTCGCTCATATTTATTATCTGGAGTTCAGACCTGACATGTGTTATCTGCATATATTTATTCTCTGGGATCAGATGAGACGAGCTTTATTTGCTCAAGCATTTTATCAGCTCAGAACATCTGTCACTTTACGAATTCATATGAGCTCTATCTCCTACAAGCATTTATTATTGTGAAGTTCAGATATGCTGTAGTCTTGGAGTTTAGCTGAGCTTTTATCTGCTCACATTTAGTGATTCTGGATTTCGGATGAACTTTATATGCTCCGCATGCGTATTAACTTCGGGGTTCGGACCGGACGAGTTTTGTCTACCCAGGACATTTACTTATCCTCTGGTGTTCAACCGAGATTTATTTGCTCATATTCCAGTATGATATAGCATGGCAGACATGTTTAAGATTTAATTCCATAGAATTATTTCTAGTTGTTATTGCAGGTCAGCCCTGCTATGAAAATAGGTCAGTCATGTTTAAGATTTAATTCTATACTTAGAATTATTTTTAGTTATTATTGCAGGTCAGCCCTGCTAAGAAAACAGGTCAGCCCTATTTGGAATTTTAATTTTATACTTAGAATTATTTCAAGTTGTTATTTCAGGTCAGTCCTGCCCAAAAAAAAGGTCAGCCCTTTTTGGAATTTAATTTTATACTTAGAATTATCTTGAGTTATTATTGCAGAGCCCTGCTAAGATAAAGGTGTATGGGGTTCTAGCACCATTCCTCATTAGATTAGCCATGTTCGAAGGTTACAGGTTAACCCTATTCAAAATTTAATTCTATTTAGAATTGTTTCGAGGTATAGTTGAAGGTCCGCTCTGTTCGAGGTCTACAAGGAGCTCATACCACTTATGATAGCAGCGATGCATTTTTGTGTTGATATGAGCACAGGCCTGCTCAGTTCTGACATTTGGAAGAATCTTATTTGCTCCATAATTTTGGAGCTCGGTTGTATTTTTTTACTCAGCTCAGGACTTTATTATCTCGTGAGTTCAGACAAGTGTTATTTGCTCGATATATCTCATCTCTGGAGCTCATATCAACTTATTTACCCATCGGCTCCGAATTACCTATGGCGTTTAGATCAGGTCGGGTGGCCGTTATTTGTTCATATCAGGTCCGATGAGTATTATTTCCTCATATAGTATATCTGGAGATCAGTTCGAGCGATTATTATTGTACTTATTGTCTAATCTCAGGAGCTCAGGTCGAGCGAGTTTATTTGCTCAGGTTGATTATTTGTGGAGTTTTGGGGCATACGAGTTTTAGTTGCTTGACATATTTAGTAGCTCAAGATTCCAGCTGAGCTTTATATGCTCGCATCTTCTAGTCTAGAATACAATCGGATTTAAGCAGTTTTGCCCCGCCAAGATAATCATAATCTGTTTTGTCTTATCCACTCAGAATATTTCTTATTCCTGGAGTTCGGATATATGTTTATTTTCTCAGCTCAGTCTTTATCACCTCAGGACTCTCGGTCACCTTTGTCAGCTCGGAATTCTCGATCATTAAAGCTTTGGATTCATAATCACCTCGTGCCCAGTACGACCTGCTATTATTGACATGAGCTCTCAGTACTATGATTACACCGGTTCCTCGTATGGGATATACGAGCCATCAATCGACATTCGAATTGTCATGGCTCTACCGACATCATGACTTGAGAACTCGGCACGGCATTTGGATTCCTCCTCTCAGTGGTCGCTTCGCAAGATCACTTCATTGTTTGACACTTGAAATTACTATCGATTCGGGTCCTCATCTAACGAGTTGGAGTCGATACAGTGCTACTCTAGCTCGACTAGAGGAGGAAACTTGTGATACCCCAATAATTGTTTCGGTGCGGTTTGGACCCGAACTCAGTGGGCTCGACCCGTTCTCTAAGATAATAGCGATCATTATACCCTGGCCCATTTTTCCTTAATTGTTAAGGTCCATTAATCTTAATTATGAAGGCCCATTACCAGAGCCCATATCCATAATTTAAGAAGGAACATTAGGGTTGGGAAAAGGGGGGGAGCATCACCACTTACTGATCTTGAGAGGCTTCTTCATCGCCTCTGGCGACTCGCCCTCTTCCCCATTCGATTCTGATTACATTTTTCCTCCATTTTTCTTGTAAAGAAACTACTGTAAATAACTCACTTGTTTATAGTAGAATTTATACTGGACTAGGTCCCGTGGTTTTTTCCCTCGGGGTTTTACACGTAAAAATCTTGTGTTCTGTCTATTTATCGCATATAAATTTATTGTTATATATCAAACCAAAAAAACAAGATAACAATAACCAAAAGTTTTATTCACGGCTATGAATTTCAGTGAGCGGGGAACTCTACCTTATGGATTTCATTATCGAGTAACAAATCATTGAGTTTAGTTTCATTTATATAAAATAGAATATTCAAATTTTGCCAAGACAATTGTTCAATATAGAAATGATTCCAACTTGCATCCTCTTTGCCAAATATGATATTGGCAAGTCCAAATTGGATTAGTATACTATATCTAACGTTTCCCATTTGGCCTTATTAGGAATAGATGCCGATATATTCATTTAAGGATCCATTTCTCTCAAAGATAAGAAGAAACATGGGAACATATATGGTTCTAATGGAATGTTGAATGTGTTCCATTTCACTTGCACAAATTAAAGATTACTTTTTTCGTTCAAAAAAAAAATTAGATTACTTTTTCTACGCTCTATTTTCTCTCTCACCCCATACCATGACAAATGCATCGAGTAGGGGTTGTTAGGCTCAAAATGAAATATAAATAAAAAAAATTATTACATTTTATCTGTATATTTTTATAAAACCTTAATGTGTCATTTATAAATATATTGTTTGGTAAATGGTACGAGATAATCGATTGGTAATTATATTTAATACAAAAAAAATTGAGAGATATAAATAGCATATGTAATATGGTTAATTACATAGCATTTGATGTGTGAGTTTATCATTCAATACCGAGTGGTCAAAACGGGCAAGCCCGATCCAAATGGGCTGACCCGCCTAACCCACGTTCGTTTGGCCCGCCTTCAGGCGGGTTGGGTAAACCCCAACACAACCAAACCCTAGACAGGCCACGGGTTGGGGCGGACAAGCCCGTCGAAAATAAAATAAAAAAATCTTCAAAAAAGACTTCCAGCTGAACTTTCCAAGCCTGAAACTTAGGCCAGATGAATAATGGAACTTGCTTAAGGTTTTATCTAGACATTAACCCTGCTACTAAAAAATATATGACTAGAAAATCGGTATTTTACTCAATTTTGAAATATATGTTGCAACTTTCAAGCACAATCAAGTGAAAAATATATAGTAGATCGGATTCCTCAATGTGATATTGAGTTCTTATTTATGAATTAAAAAATGAATAATTTTTTTTTAAAAAAGGCCAACCCGCCGGCTAGCCCGCCAATCCGGCAAACCGCGGCCCAAACGGGTTGGCCCATATAGGCCCGCCTTCCGGCTGGCCCAAAAAATACTTGTCCATTTTGACATCTCTAATCCAATCAATAATCCACTTATCAACCTCAAACTAAACAGTTTTAAGTTAATATTTGTGTCATCGTCATTATTTAACAAATCAGATTAACCCTTATAAGTTATAGGGCAATTTTATTTATCTATTTGTATTTTTTAAAATAAGAGGATAAGTGGAGAAAAAAGCAAAATAATCTACAAGTAACTAACAAGTAACAACCCTCGGTGAATTGGCAACGCCGGTATCTCCATATCCACACCTTCTCATTCAAATACTTATACGACCAGATCATATCATTTGACTGCTTCAATCATATAATTCTCCTATTTCTTTCATTATTCGTTATAATTAACGATCAAAAGTTTTTTTTAAAAAAATTGTTACTAATTAAATAAATTAATCCTTGAAATTTTCACTATTTTATGAAAGATAATTCAATATTATTAAAAAATATATGGTACTTTTATAACGTTATAGTTCCTATTTTTTTCTCGACAAACAAAAATATTATTAGATCATAGCACTGGAAATACTCAGAAACTTACATAAGTTCGAAAAAAAGAAAAACAAAATGAGTTAACAAACTATGCTTAAGAAAAACATAACAAAGGAAAACGAAGACAGTAACCAATATCATCTTTTTTTGCCACCAACAAGGCCACAATTTAATCTTGAAAAAGAAGCCAATCGTTCCAGTTCGATAATAAATTTAATATGAAGTAGTACTGTACATGGATAAAATACCGTATCCTTGCATATTAAATTCTAATGGAAGAGCTCATCATCTTGAGCTTTGCCTTCTACTCTTGTCGACAATTCCAAGCCTCCATTACTACAGGTAAGAAACGTGTAGCCACCTTACAATAACCTTCTGAAAATGAAGCTATCACCGGCCAACATAAACAATCATATATCTTAAATGGAAAGATCTCAGATTTCGATTTAAATTGTTAAACGTATGGACTTAATTACAAAAAAGGTTGCTTTGAAGGTCCGAGATAATACATTGGTTTATAATGGGTCACTTTAGATTAAATTTTTATTAAAATTAGGGCGGCACGATATCACTTATTTGTTAGGTTTTCGTACCCCGGCGTCAGATCCAAACGCAGCGGAAAATAAACAGTAAACAGATCTGACCCAGGGACGGATCGATCGCGCCTGATTCATGTATTAGCATGCAAATATCATAATATAATGCACAAAAAGAGATTACCGATAACAGCGAAATCAAACTGTATGCTGTGATCCCTCGAGTCCAATCAACCTGACCAGATCTTCAAGCACAACATCAGTGCTAGTGTGATGTCGGCGTGTATAGAGAGGAAAATCATCTTAACCCTAGAGATGAACATATATTTATAGGAGTCTTGGTCAATTATTTGGGCTATGCTTATGAGGGTCCAACGGGCCAACAATTGGCCCATTGGCTTGTAGGGCATCTAATGCTAACAATCTCCCACTTGCCCAAAAGCCAACACAAAACTGCAAACTCATAATCCAAGTAATTCAATCAAATTGAATAACATGACGTACTACCAATGTACATATTATGCAACATAAATATATCAAATGTTTTAATTTTAGAACCTTCTATAGATGAAACATTTTCAAATATAGAAATTCCACTAAAGTGAGGAGCTTTCAGAAATTAAATTCATCTCTTCTAAATCACTCAATTTGAGCACTTGACATTTAAGTCTCAATCTCATCAATAGATCGACGGCCGGTTGATTGTGACCCAACGAGGCTCAAGTGTATCATAGCAGTAGGATCACAACCTTTGTGATTTTAGAAGTCAAACAACTTCTTTGGGCTTATCCTGAATGCCACATTGTCAATTAAACTCCTTTAATAGACAATACCGAAATACAATTTCAGCAACAACCTACCGATAATGGGTAGCGCCTAGCATCTGCGCTTCACGAAGACCTAGATACAAATGACTAGCAACGTACGAGAATCTGTCAGCCATAGTTAGCGTGCAGTACATTCCTTTCACTCAATATGTCCCGATTGAATCAAGGGCATTGGTTGATCGAGACCCATTATGATTTCAATAACTATGTATTTGTTTCACGTTATATGATTCCTTGTGTGCGTATATGAAAATTTTTTTTTTTTCACAAGCACTACCCACTCTGGCCAGAGATTTTTTGAATCATATACAGAAAAACACATAGGACATCCTGGTTCATCAAGACCAGTGGTGAATCCCCAACGATAATCATAGGCCTCTGACAGCATCACTGAATACCCAAAATGACAACTTTATGACCCGCATGTGATCATTCATTAAATCAAAGTACACAGCTATCTGTCAAGACCTCAATGATGACTCGGGTCATGAGGAGTATTTGTGCACAACTATGACTAGAAATTCTATACTCGACAAGTGGAAACCACTTATAGAATTCCGAGTAGGGTCGTTCAGTGAACTTATTCCTAATGAGCACCTATTCATGTGTGCTGACTTCTCCAAGCCAACGCCGATGAAACGCGGCGCACTACAGTAGACACATCATGAATACCAATCTCTAACGAGCATATATAGATATCCCATTCTCGAAGGCTTATTGACCATGAACATTTAGAAATCGCAATCGAGAATGTATTTCATGGTCACCATCATATGCGTAACCACATTCTATGGACTATAGCAATCTCAAGGACTTCATCAATGCATCAAGATGCATGGGTAAACAGATGAAGAAGTGCCATATATATTAATATTCAAACAAAGATTTGTCATAATAAGATTACAAGTATAATCAATCAGCTATTGATTTACTTAATCATGTATGATAACAATATCTTTCACTTTCCCAAAGCCAACTACTTATGTGTCTCAAGACCATCTTCCCAAGATGTCTGACAGACACCAATCGTTGTAAAGGCTTTGTCAATGGATTAACTATATTTTTCTGTTGAGGCAATTCTCTCGATAATAATGTTGCATCTACCATATCTCTCATAGATGGTATTTTCTCAATATATGTGTGGATACTGATGAGATCTTGGCTATTCATAATAGCTCAACTGTTGTCACACTACCAGTGACTGTGTCAACCGCACTAGAAATTATACCAAACTCTTGGATGAAATTTCATATCCAAAATGTCTCTTTGCTGCAATGTATTCAGCTTCAGTGCTGGAATCCAATGTGGTGTCTTGCTTGGAACGTTTCCAAGAGATATCACCATCATTGAGCTTAAATACAAATCCGAACATCGATATGGTATCATCTACATCCAATTTAAAAATCATCATCATCTTAGCCTTCAACTTTTATTTCTCCACTTACAGATCCAAAAATCATGAACATATCATATGTTCTTCATAAGAACTTGAGGATTATTTTCACGGTTTTCCAGTGACCTTCACCGGGATCTGTCTGATGTCTGCCCATTACTCTAAGAACATACATCAGGCCAAATACATACCATAGCATACATTATGCTACTAAAAGTAGAAATACAAAGTACCAATATCATATTTTCTCTCTCCTCATCAATCTTAAGACCCATTGACTCGAGAGATGAATACTATGACATATTATGAAGTAACTCATTTTTCGACTATTCTATGCTAAACCCTTTTAGCACAGTGTTTATGTACGTAGATTGAGAGATCTCAAGCATCCTTTAGATCTATCCCTATAGATTCTTACTAAGCACGTATGACGCTTCTCCCAAATCTTTCATGGTGAAATTAGTAGATAATCATGCTTTAATTGATTATTCCAATACCATTCACAATGAGCATGATATAATCAACTTAAAGCATCACAAATATAACAATGCTCCAACTAACCCTTTTGCACACACATGTCACTTCCGGATTTTTTTTTTAACAAAACCAAACATTTTGATGATGTTATCAAAATGGAAGTTCAAACTTCGGGATGCCTTCTTAGGTCTATAATGGACCTCTGGAGTTTGAAAACATTTTGCTCACTCTCAATGGTTGTGAAGCTCTATGGCTGCCTTGTATAAAAGTCTTCACATCCATCTGTTATATCTCATAGTCATAATATGAAGATATAACTAATAAAATTCGAATAGACTTTAGCATCATAACTGATAAAAAATTTTCTCACAGACAACTCTTTGCGTATGAGAATAACCGTTTCCCACCAGTCAAGCTTTGAAGGTCACTACCTTCCCATCCACTCCAAGCTTTCGCTTGCAGATCCATTTGCAGCCAATGGGAACAATTCCCAAAGAGAATCTACTAAGGTCCATACCTATTAGAGTATATGGAGTCTGTTAGTTCCGGACCTTATCGATGAGATTTTAAAGATGACAAAACATTTCAGACCGGATCGATAGATATCAGTTTGACCAGATCGATCGGACAAAACAGAGCACGATGACAAAACATTTCAGACCGGATCGATGGAAATCAGGCATACCAGATCGATCGCACAAAACAGAGCAAGCTGATAAATCATATCACATATCAGACCGGATCGAGGGATTCCAGACTGACTAGATCGATACTTCAGATCGATCTCAATCTTTATCAGATCAAAGCAGTCAAAGATACATAAAGGATGGCTTCTCAGTCCGAATCATTAACGGCTATTTATTGTAGCATTTAATGTTGTAATTAATGCTACAAAGGATCAAAAATTGAAGATTGCCATTAAAGGTAAGAAGACAAAGAAGAGCTTACGTGACAGTCGCCGAAAGCATACACCAGAACGGCAAGTGTCCTGAAGAAGAAGACTGTAGCTTTCTCAGAGTTTAAAAAGAGTCAAAGTTGCACATTAAGGGAAACAATGCCGTTGCTACCCTCAACTATAAAAGGATGCAACAAAAAGGAAGACAACAGAGACTTGACAACTGACTCACGCTGATCAATTGAAAAACACACAAGAAAGCAACTACACACGCTTACAAAGTTCAGAAGCTTTCGAGCTGAAGTTATTTATTTAAGCGCAATTAATTTGTAACATTTGATCATTGTAGGATCACTGTGCGCATTGTGTATTGAAAAATAGAAGTGAGCAACTTATTGTAACTGTCAGACAGAGTGTGTCTGAGCAGGTTGAGTGACTAGGAGTTTCAGACTGGTAGTGAGGTAAATCCAGCCTGAATCGGGTTTGTACAACAGGATTGTATAAATCAAAGTCTTCTAGTATAAACCTTCCTTAATTGGAAGAAGGGGGGACGTAGAAGGATTACACCACCTTCGAACTTCCAGAAACATATCCTGTGTTTTATCTTTCTGCACTTAGCCATCGGGCCGTTCTTACTTTCACAAGAGCAGACCGTTTCCGCACTTACCTTTCAGTGGTCTGTTCTGTTCTAAGAGCTGATTAAGTTACAGATTTCTTTCACTAATCCGAAAGAATTCACAAGGGATAAATTTTATAAGGAGTGTTCATTCACCCCCCCCTCCCCCTCTAAACACTCCGGACCGATCCTAACAAGTGGTATCAGAGCCAGGTTATCTTAATCAGCACAAAGACTACTAAGCTGATGGCATCATTCAACAAAATCCCCATGTTCTCAAAAGAAGATTATGATGACTGGAGAATCAGAATGCAAGCTCATCTAGCAGCCCAGGATGACGATATGTGGTTCGTCATCACTGATGGACCAATGAAGATTCTAAAATACAGCAGTCACCATTACTGGTGGAGAACCACAAATGGTGGAAAAAGACAGATCCCTCTGGACGAATGAGGAAAGAAAGAAAGCAAATCTCGATAATGTGGCCAAAGACATCTTGTTCAAGACTTTGGACAAGAACATGTTCAGCAAAATCAAAATGTGCTCTACTGCCAAAGAAATTTGGGAGAAGATAGCACAGCTATGTGAAGGCAACGACCAGACCAAAGAAAACAAGTTAACCGTTGCTCTTCAAAGATTTGAGAGCATAAAGATGAAAAGTGGAGAAACTCTAAATGAGTTTGATGAAAGAGTCACCGGCATCATAAATGAACTGAATGGTCTGGGGAAGGAATATTCTAACAGAGAGATCGCTCTGAAAGTAATGAGAGCTCTGCCAAAGGAATGGGATGTTAAGACCATTGCCATGAGGGAATCAAAAGATCTTAACAAGGTTGAACTTCATGATCTGTTTGCAGATCTTAAGGCCTATGAGTTTGAACTGATAAGCAGAGGTGAAGCAGAGCCATTCATCTCTCAACCAAACAAGGCCCTGGCAGCCATTCCAGACCAGATCGCTTCAACATCAGACCGATCTGCTGAACAGATGAGTAACGATGCTATGTCATTATTTATCAAGAAATTCGGTAAATTTATGTCTAAAAATAAGAGGAACTTCAAACCCTCTCATCACTATAAATCAAGAAAAGATGATACTGTTAACGATCAGGCTTGCTACAATTGTGGTAAGACCGGACACTTCATTGCAGATTGCACCAGACCGAAGAAAGAAGAACGGAAAGAGAAGCATCGTGATGATAGAAAGAAGAAGCACTACAAAGACCGCAAGAATCATGGAAAATCCCAAAAAGTCCTAGTAGCTGAAGAAGGAAACAGCAAATGGGCTCAGACAGACTCAGACTCGGAAAGCTCTGAATATTCTTCCAGCGAAAGCGAAGAAGATACTCAATGTCTTATGGCAGACGAAGAAATGAGTCAGACAGACGAGGTATATGATCTTGACTCAAATGAATTTACACGAGAAGAGCTCATGTCCGCACTACAAGACATGGCTAATGATTATAGGATCTTAGCTGAATCATTTGAGAAGAATAAAGCTAAAATCAGTACTCAAATGGATGAGCACAACAAACCAAGCTGCTCTGAGCAGGGTGAGTGCAAAAATCTCCAGATCGAGCTGAATAAGCTGAAAATCTCTTATGATCAGCTCCATGAAGAAAATAAGAGAATTAGCACACAAAATGCTAAGTTCTCACATATATTCAAAACATGGACAAAATCCAGAACATCTTTGGAAGAATTACAAGAGGTTCAAAGAAACGTCGGCGATTTCACCGGCATAGGCTTTGACAACAGAGATTGCACCAAAGATGAATCTGAGCTGTTGCTGGTAAAGAATCAAGTCAAACAAATGACATTTGTTAAATCCAGCACAATATATGAAACTGAAGCACCTAAGATTCAAACAGGAGTCTCTTACCAGAATCAAAATCTGAGAAAAGGAATTGGTTATGTTGACCAAGCCAAAGAAAAGGCACCAGCAAGATTTGCGTCTATCAGACCAAATCCAAAGGTGCAAGATCGAAGGCAAGGAAGACAATACAATTACTATAACTCAAAACCGATTCAACGAAGATATAGACTACCTTATGAGAATCAAAGGTTTTCACAGCGCACACATTATCACACACAGCATCGAAACAGACCAGCACACAGCACACCCTACACACACAAGCCATTGAAGCTGATACAGGTGTGGGTTCCCAAAGGGCTAATCCGTTCTGGACCCAAATAGGATTGGGTACCAACAATAATTATATTTGATGACAGGTACCGAAGAAACTCGCATCAGACTGGTATTTGGACAGTGGGTGTTCCCGTCACATGACTGGAAACATCGAGCTGCTGTCTGAAGTAACAGAATGTATTGGACCCAAAATCATTTTCGGGGATAACTCAAAAGGTAAGACCGTGGGCAAGGGTAAGATTGTCCATGGTAACATTATTATCAATGATGTGCTGTTAGTTGAAAATCTGTGCTATAATCTGATAAGTATAAGTCAACTATGTGATAATGGTTATGCTGTAGAATTTCACAAACACACTTGCACTGTTAAATCATCAGACGGTATAACCATGCTCGTAGGAATCAGGAATGGAAACACTTATAAGATTAACTGGAATCATGCTCAACCTGATAATCCTACTTGCTTCATCGCTAACAATGATAATAAACATTGGCTGTGGCATAAGCGCTTGAATCATATCAACTTTAAGACCATTGCTAGCCTGTGTAAACATGATTTAGTTATCGGTCTGCCCAAGATCGATTTTGCTAAGGATAAGATCTGCGAAGCTTGCCAAATGGGCAAACAGATCAGATCATCCTTCAAAAACAAGAAGCCAAATCCTCCTCCCGCTGTTTAGAATTACTGCATATGGACTTGTTTGGTCCTATACCAATAACAAGTTTAGGGGGAATGCGGTATACTCTTGTTGTTATTGATGATTACTCACGCTTTACATGGACTATATTCTTGAGTAGTAAAGATCAGACCGGTCCGAAGTTGATCAAGCTGCTAAAACACACTCAGAACGAGAACTCATCCAGCATAGACAGGATTCGAAGTGACAAAGGCACTGAGTTTTCAAATCAGAATCTTGAATCCTTTCTAGAAGATCATGGAATCAAGCATGAGTTTTCAGCTGCTCGAACTCCTCAACAGAACGGAGTTGCAGAACGAAGAAACAGAACGCTCAAGGAAGCAGCAAGAACAATGCTTGCTGATTCTGGTATCTCTCAAAAGTTCTGGGCAGAAGCTGTAAATACTGCTTGCTACACTCAAAACCGATCTATGATTAACAAGAAGCTGAATCTCACTCCATATGAAATATGGACTGGTAACAGACCATCTGTTTCTCACTTTCATGTATTTGGCTGCAAATGCTTCGTTCACAACAATGGTAAGAGTCATCTTACAGCATTTGAAGCTAAGTCAGATAATGGTATATTCTTAGGATATTCATCAACTAGCAAAGCTTATCGAATTTTTAATAATCGAACCTTAACTGTAGAAGAATCTGTTCATGTAGTTTTTGATGAATCATTATGTGTTGAGGGCAACAAAGATTCAATTCAAAATCAGATGGAAAATATCCATCTCGAAGCTAACAGTGATGATGAGATTGTAGCTAACAGGTCAAGAGACAATCCACCAGAACCAGAATTACCAGACAGACCGGATCCAGGCTTTGAAGAAACTTCAGATCGAGCTGATCCGAATGCTCCTGACTCAAATATTAAAACAGATGCTGATCATGCTGTTACTGTTCATCCGACCGGACCTGACAATCCAGAGTCAAGCTATCGATGGACTAAGAAGCATCCACCTAATTTAGTGATTGGTAGTCCTTCTGCACCAACCAGAACCAGAGGACAGATGATGGACAAGTTCACTCATGCTGCCTTCATCTCTACTCTGGAACCCAAGAAGATCGATGAAGCTCTGACTGACTTCAACTAGATTAAAGCAATGCAAGAAGAGCTTAATCAATTCGAACAAAATCAAGTTTGGAGTCTAACCCCCAGACCAAGCGATCTGCCTGTTATTGGAACCAGATGGGTCTTCAGAAATAAGCTAGACGCAGATGGAACTGTGGTTAGAAACAAAGCCAGACTGGTGGCACAGGGATTCAGACAAGAAGAAGGAATCGACTTCGATGAATCATTTGCACCAGTCGCCAGACTTGAAGCTATCCGAATCTTTCTTGCTTATGCTGCCTTTAAAGACTTCAAAGTATATCAGATGGACGTCAAAAGCGCCTTTCTTAATGGAAAGCTTCAGGAAGAAGTCTACATTGAGCAACCACCTGGCTTTCAGAACCATTTGTATCCCAATCATGTATATCTACTGAATAAAGCAGTATATGGTCTGAAACAAGCTCCAAGAGCCTGGTATGACACTCTATCTCAATTTCTGCTGAACCATGATTTCCAGATCGGCTCAGTAGATAAAACTCTATTTAAATTCATTAAGGGGGAACATACCCTATTAGTTCAGATTTATGTTGATGACATAATCTTTGGGTCAACTAACCCCAAATTGTGCGAGAAATTTTCTAAGTTAATGCAGGGACAATTCGAGATGAGCATGATGGGAGAATTGTCATTCTTTCTGGGTCTGCAAGTAAAACAGCTCAACAATGGCATTTTCATCAATCAGACCAAGTATACCAAAGAGCTCCTCAAGAGATTTGGAATGGAAACATGCTCAACTGCATCAACTCCAATGAGTCAAACAATCAAGTTAGACAAAGATGAAGGGGGAACGGCAGTTGAAGTAACCATGTATAGAGGACTAATCGGATCGCTATTATATCTTACAGCGAGCCGGCCCGATATTATGTTTTCAGTCTGTATGTGCGCCAGATTTCAGTCAGAACCAAAGCAATCACATTTTATTGCTGCCAAGCGTATTCTGAAATATTTAAAAGGATCTCAGAACGTTGGTCTTTGGTACTCCAAAGATTCAAACTTCAGCTTGATCGGGTATTCAGACGCAGACTACGCTGGGTGTAAGATCGATCGTAAAAGCACCAGTGGAACATGTCAATTTCTAGGTGAAAGATTGATCTCTTGGTTCAGTAAGAAGCAGACATCGATTGCCACATCCACAGCTGAAGCAGAATACCTAGCCGCTGGAAGCTGTTGTGCTCAAATGCTCTGGATTCAACACCAGCTCAAAGACTATGGCATCCAAGCTGTTGACTCTCCGATATTTTGCGACAACACAAGTGCAATCGCTATAACGTATAATCCAGTTCTGCACTCTCGCACAAAGCATATTGATATACGACATCATTTTATTCGAGATCATGTTGGCAAAAAGGAAATTCGGATCGAGCACATTTCAACAGAGCAGCAAGCAGCAGACATCTTCACTAAACCGCTCCCTGAGGCTAAGTTTAATTACTTCCGTCAAATTCTTGGTTTAATTGACTTATCTTAATTAGTTTAGATGTTTTTATTCTTTTCGCACTTAAAGATTTTTTTTTGTCACCACAGATCGATAATACAATGTTCAGAAAGACACAGACCGGTCCGAACTTTCAGACCGATCCTTGTCAGTCTGATTTTATCCTATGATCTGTCTGGACAATAAAAACAGCTCGGACTGATTGACCATTTTAACTAGTTGTACTTTAACCGCCTTATCTTTCTTTATCCTGACCGTTTATTTTGAATTATTTAATTCTCAGTCTTGGAGATAAAGACACGTGTCTTCTCTCTCCTATTTAGCGGGCTGAACATTTCATACTTGTTCACTTTTCACAATTTACCGCTTTCTACCTTCCTACTCTCTCACTCTCTTACTCTTCGCACTTCCTTTAAACTCTTTTTAAATGGCTACCATCACTCATAACTCACTCTCCGTTGAGTTTGATGACATTGACAGAACAGAAGATGCTGCGATGGTGTCCATTTTTAGAGCCCTGGAATCATCTGGTTTAAGGAACTTCTTGGAATGCGGAACAGTTGTTTATGAATCAGAAATCCGCGAGCTGTTCGCCAACGCCGTCTCCCGGAAGACCTCCATTTCTACTACTGTCCAGGGCAAATCTTTCGAGATATCGCCAACAACGATGGCCAAGACCTTTGGCCTCCCCAGTTCCGGACTGACAGAGTTCGGACAGACTCCTCAAGCATCACTCTTAGATCTTCAGGGGAAGATTTCTATTTCTGGCCAACGATTGCAACCCTCCTTTAAGAAGAAGGAAATGCTCTTCCATTTCCAGGTGCTGTGCGAAGTGGTAGGCAAGCCACTTTTGGGTAAAGCAGGAAGCTTCGATGCTGTAACCGCCGAAAAGTTCAGGGCCATGGCTGCTATTATATCCGGCCAGAAGATAAACTGGTCCATGATTTTGTTTGGAGTACTGCTGGAAACGGTGATTGCATCCAAGCACGCCGTATGTTTTGCTGTTCCTCTCAGCAAGCTCTTGGAGTCCTTAGGCCTCGAGCTGAGCAAGCCGTCTGCTCTCCGTCCCTTTAAGATCCTTAACTCCAAAGGGCTTGCACTGCTGAAATCCAAGAGTGCTCCGCCTACTCCTGCTACTCTGGCTGCAGTCAAGGTTGAGCAGGACGAGGAACCAGTTGCTGTGCGCAAACCTCGGGTCAAGCGGACCATTCAGACTGACTCAGAAGCCACCCAGTCTGCTCACTCATCACCAACCAAGCCACTTCCCAAAAAGCCCCGAACCCAGATTACCAAACCAGCTAAATCTCTACCTCCACCCATACTACCACCCTCTAAAGCAACCCCTGCCCCTCAACTTTCCACCCAGCTTTCACAAGCTTCAACCCTTGCACCCAAGGTCACCCTTAGAATTCCCTCTGCCAATCCCGTGGTCAAAGGGATAGTCATCACTGAGTTGGGAGACTATACCCAATCAGGGATTAAGTCCCCTTCCTCCACCGGCAAGGGAAAAGCCATTCTCACCGAACCCCTCTCTTCTAAACCCAAATCTGCAGCACAGACTGCCATCGACATCGCTATGGAGGATGTTGATGAAAAGCTACAGGAACTCATTGTGGTTTTTGATGAATATGTCCAATACCGGACTATCAACCACATTGAGCTGTTCTACGGTAAGTTGCACAGATTGAAGAAAATGAAAGATGAAGTTTTGAAAGGCACAGAGACTGATGATGTTCGACTTGCCGTGCAACGCAAAGACTTATTTACGGCTATTCACAGATTCAGGCTGGCCAATCTGCTTCTAGTTGCCAAAAAGAAGAACTTCGATCCGCTTGCTCCTACTGCCAGAGATGATGGGGCTGTAATTGCTCAACTCGAGATGGATGTTCACGCTCTTCACTTAGCTGTCCGTTTTCAACGACAGAAGCTTAGTATCTCCACTCCCACAACCAGCCCGAATCATCCCTCTGCAAGCAAGACTATGGCAGAACCCTTCATTGAGGTTATTCCTTCTGTCATAGCAGATCAGACTGCAGAGCACATAGCAGATCAGACTGCAGAGCTAATACCAGATCAGGCTGCAGAGCCACTACCAGACCAGACAGCGGAGCAGCCATTGCATAATGCTCCGTCTGCAACAGATGATGAACCACTGAATGTTCTGTTGGACTCTCCGACAACATCTATTCCATTGAAGTCATCAGCCTCCCGTGCACAAACCAGTCCAGCTGAAGCATGTGCAACAACTGAAATACCAGACCTCATCGATCCGGATTTTGTGGTATCTACAGTGGTTGCAGCTCTCCAAGTTGAAGAACTTCCCAGTCCCCACTCTCCTCCGGGACCATCAGATGAAGATTTGGCCTTCATTCAAGGTTTTTCTTCGGATCTGGTCACTCTGATCCGATCCGAAAGTTATCAAGCTGCCATTTCTTCCATCGTGCCGATTGCTGAAGAAGATGACCATGCCATGTCATCATCAGATCACTCTCCCAGCAAGCTATCTGATGCACCTCCATCCCTGGCACGGACTATCCAGCACTTCTCTGATACCTGTCTGTCCTTGACTCAGCGCATTTTAGAAGTTCATCAAGGTCAGAGGGTCACAGCCTTGGACTTTGCTTCCTCCAAAGAGAAGATGAATGCTAGTATCGGAAGCCTTCAGCGTGGCATAAACGATCTCTTTTCTCAACAGGCCTCTTACAAGAACAGCCTGAGAAAAGAGCAGATCGAGCTAGCCACTGAAGTCAGAGCATCCGTTGCCAATTCCCTCCGCGCTCAAGACGTTCGTCTTGACGCTATCAGCGCGCAGCTAGCACAAGTTGTCGACTTTCTTCAAGAGATTGCTGCTGACAAAAAGGGGGAAAAGAAGACAGACTTCAGGCCGCCTTCTAGAAAATAATATTTTCAGACTGTGTATTTTTAGGATTTTCTTGGTGATCAATAAAATCCTCGTTTGATTAAGTCTGCGTTCATTTATTTTGAACCTCTTCATTATTAAAGATTTAATCGATCCAACTTAATAATGTTCATTTATTTTGAACAAAGAAGTAATCGATCCGAAAGCATTCGCTTCAGAGCTCTTATCAAGACTGGTTAAAAAGACTTAGAAGCTAGGTTTTGTCATCATCAAAAAGGGGGGAATTTGTTAGTTCCGGACCTTATCGATGAGATTTTAAAGATGACAAAACATTTCAGACCGGATCGATAGATATCAGTTTGACCAGATCGATCGGACAAAACAGAGCACGATGACAAAACATTTCAGACCGGATCGATGGAAATCAGGCATACCAGATCGATCGCACAAAACAGAGCAAGCTGATAAAGCATATCACATATCAGACCGGATCGATGGATTCCAGACTGACTAGATCGATACTTCAGATCGATCTCAATCTTTATCAGATCAAAGCAGTCAAAGATACATAAAGGATGGCTTCTCAGTCCGAATCATTAACGGCTATTTATTGTAGCATTTAATGTTGTAATTAATGCTACAAAGGATCAAAAATTGAAGATTGCCATTAAAGGTAAGAAGACAAAGAAGAGCTTACCTGGCAGTCGCCGAAAGCAAAAACAGAACGGCAAGTGTCCTGAAGAAGAAGACTGTAGCTTTCTCAGAGTTTAAAAAGAGTCAAAGTTGCACATTAAGGGAAGCAATGCCGTTGCTACCCTCAACTATAAAAGGATGCAACAAAAAGGAAGACAACAGAGACTTGACAACTGACTCACGCTGATCAATTGAGCAACTACACACGCTTACAAAGTTCAGAAGCTTTCGAGCTGAAGTTATTTATTTAAGCGCAATTAATTTGTAACATTTGATCATTGTAGGATCACTGTGCGCATTGTGTATTGAAAAATAGAAGTGAGCAACTTATTGTAACTGTCAGACAGAGTGTGCCTGAGCAGGTTGAGTGACTAGGAGTTTCAGACTGGTAGTGAGGTAAATCCAGCCTGAATCGGGTTTGTACAACAGGATTGTATAAATCAAAGTCTTCTAGTATAAACCTTCCTTAATTGGAAGAAGCCTGTGTTTTATCTTTCTGCACTTAGCCATCGGGCCGTTCTTACTTTCACAAGAGCAGACCGTTTCCGCACTTACCTTTCAGTGGTCTGTTCTGTTCTAAGAGCTGATTAAGTTACAGATTTCTTTCACTAATCCGAAAGAATTCACAAGGGATAAATTTTATAAGGAGTGTTCATTCACCCCCCCCTCTAAACACTCCGGACCGATCCTAACAGAGTCTATTCAAAATTTCATAGCATCTCGCCAATATCCCGAAACGATGTCCAACATCGTCTCCTTGAAAGTCCTAGGATCACATCCATGGTCAATATCATTTGACTACTTTCTAGGAGTAAATTCAATTTATCAGGAGTTCTTGAAACACTTTCTGATCTCCTTGGTATGTGTAGTTCAAAGGTTATGATTGACTCAATTAATTTCATCATTTTCACTTTTCTAGTGGTTTGTGGTTCTTGAACCCTTTCAAGTTATATTATATTGTCATTCCTTTCTAATAGAAACATTTTTCTCCAGAAAGACTATACTTGTGAAACAAACATTTTGTCTCCAATTAATAATATAAATTTTCACAAAATAACATAAGATGGATCAACTATCCAACTCATCTTCCACTGGCTGCTTCACATAAGCAGAACAATCTCAAATCTATATTTGGATTATTTTTCAGCCCATACCGTATATGGAGTTTTGGTCACTGTATTGGTATGAATTATGTTCAACAAATATGTAACTTTAGAGAGTTACTTAGAGAGAATCACATTCTCTTTAAGATAACTCAACATCCTCTTGCACTAACATTTAATGATCCACATACGTCCATATGAATCAAATTCAATAGACATTCAGCACATGCTAAATATATTTGAGATTTAAGTTATCATTCTTTTTATATTCTTTGAACATAATCATACTAATCGTTCATAAGTTCACCAGATTCAATAAAACATGCATTCTTAAAAATGCTGCAAATCACATTCTCATATTTAAAAGAATATCATTCTCTATCAAAATAGGAACAATGTTCATGATTAAATCTGAACAAATAAATAATTGATCAAACAAGTTCCTAATCATTTCAAGATTTTATATTAAATAAATGTTTCAAGCAGCCTTTGCAACAACTATTGTTACAATGCTTAGCCTCGGGTAGTTTTCACATTTCTAGGGCTCTCAACTTTTTTCTCAACATCTGCAACTCTTTGCAAAGATGTGAACACAATTGGTATCATATACCAAAGAAGTAGAAACAATAGAAACATTTAATTTTTAAAATAAAACATACCCTTTCTAGAACGCTTCTAGTCTAGGTATTCCTTACAATTTTGCGCCAGTGACCAGCAGTGAAACCATAGATGCCTCTCATTTCTTAGTTGCTACTATATCCTTTTTCGTCTTTTGAGGTTGGGAACCATTTCCATTCCTCTTCTTTATCCTTGAACTCTTCCTACCATTGGTAGAAGATTCAACTAGAAAAACATGTTTATCCTTTTGAATCAAGGACTCTGAGTTTCCAACATTTTCACTATAAAATCAAATCTACAGCTAGTTAATGAGGATTTGTCACATTCAGATTTTTCCAATTTCCCAAGAAGAGATATTTTTCTTACACTATGCTCATAGACCGAAACCCCTTCTTGCATGTGAAATGAAAATAGCTATTTTGAAATCGTGAGTCTCAGTAATCTCATCTTTTCACCAAACAACGTTTGTAGGTGTTGGAAAATATCAGCAATGTGAGCGAGTTTCTCATATCTATGTTGAAACTCATTTGTGACATTGATGCTATCATATAGCACCTAGCCGAGAGATCATCGTCCCACTACTTCTCAAGCGTGGCGATCTCTTCATGAGACGAATAGGGAGACACTTTGTTAGTTCCGGATCTTATCAATGAGATTTTAAAGATGACAAAACATATCAGACCGGATCGAGAGAAATCAGACTGACCAGAACGATCGCCCAAAACAGATCAAGCTGATAAGATGACAAAGCATATCAGACCGGATCGAGGGTAATCAGACTAACCAGATCGATAGCTCAACAACAGTACAAGCTGATAAGACACATTACTTATCAGACCGGATCGATGAATATCAGACTGACTAAACCGAAGCTTCAGATCGATCTCTATCTTTATCAGATCAGAGCAGCTTAGGATACATACAGAATGGCTCCTCAGTCCGAATCATTAACGGCTATTTATTGTAGCATTTAATGTTGTAATTAATGCTACAAAGGACCAAAGACTGGAGATTGCGATAAAAGGTAAGAAGACAAAGAGTAGCTTACCTGACAGTCGCCGAAAGTATGAACCAGAACGGCAAATATCCTGAAGAAGAAGACTGTAGCTTTCTCAGAGTTTAAGAAGAGTCAAAGTTGCACATTAAGGGAAATAATGTCGTTGGTACCTTCAACTATAAAAGGATGCAACAAAAGGAACTTACTGACTCTTGCTGATCAATTGAAAAACACACAAGAAAGCAAAAACAACCCAAGCTTACAAGCTCAGAAGCTCTCGAGCTGAAATCATTCTTAAGCACGTTTACTTTGTAACATTTGATCATTTAGGATCACTGTGCGCATCTTGTGTTTTCTGTGTTGAAAAATAGAAGTGAGAAACTTATTGTAACTGTCAGACAAAGTGTGTCTGAGCAGATCGAGTGACTAGGAGTTTCAGATTGGTAGTGAGGTAAATCCAGTCTGAATCGGGTTTGTACAACAGGATTGTATAAATCAAAGTCTTCTAGTATAAACCTTCCTTAATTGGAAGAAGGGGAGACGTAGAAGGATTACACCACCTTCGAACTTCCAGAAACATATCCTATGTATCTTATTTCTGCACTTGTTCTTTCATACTAGCCATCGAGCCGTTCTTACATATACAAGAACAAATCGTTCCGCACTTATACTTTCAGTGGTCTGTTCTGTACAAGAATTGATTAAGAAACAGATTTCTTTCACTAATCCGAAAGAAATCACAAAGGATTAATTTTTAGAAGGGTGTTCATTCACCCCCCCTCTAAACACTCCGGACCGTACCTAACAAGTGGTATCAGAGCCAGGTTATCTTAATCAGCACAAAATCACTCGAGCTGATGGCATCATTCAACAAAATCCCTATGTTCTCAAAAGAATACTATGATGACTGGAGAATCAGAATGCAAGCTCATCTGGCAACTCAGGATGACGATATGTGGTTCGTCATCACTGATGGACCAATGAAGATTCTAAAAATAAATATAGCAGTCGCCATTACTGGTGGAGAACCACAAATGGTAGAAAAGGACAGATCCCTCTGGACGAATGAGGAAAGAAAGAAAGCAAATCTCGACAACGTTGCCAAAGACATCTTGTTCAAGACACTGGACAAGAACATGTTCAGCAAAATCAAAATGTGCTCTACTGCCAAAGAAATTTGGGAGAAGATAGCACAGCTATGTGAAGGCAACGACCAGACCAAAGAAAACAAGTTAACCGTTGCTCTTCAAGATTTGAGAGCATAAAGATGAAAAGTGGAGAAACTCTAAATGAGTTTGATGAAAGAGTCACTGGCATCATAAATGAACTGAATGGTCTGGGGAAGGAATATTCTAACAGAGAGATCGCTCTGAAAGTTATGAGAGCTCTGCCAAAGGAATGGGATGTTAAGACCATTGCCATGAGGGAATCAAAAGATCTTAACAAGGTTGAACTTCATGATCTGTTTGCAGATCTTAAGGCCTATGAGTTTGAACTGATAAGCAGAGGTGAAGCAGAGCCATTCATCTCTCAACCAAACAAGGCCCTGGCAGCCATTCCAGACCAGACCGTCTCAACATCAGACCGATCCGTTGAACAGATAAGTAATGATGCTATGTCATTATTTATCAAGAAATTCGGTAAATTCATGTCTAAGAATAAGAGGAACTTCAAACCCTCTCATCATTATAAATCAAGAAAAGATGATAATGTTAACGATCAGGCTTGCTACAATTGTGGTAAGACCGGACATTTTATTGCAGATTGCACCAGACCGAAGAAAGAAGAACGGAAAGAGAAGCATCGTGATGATAGGAAGAAGAAGCACTACAAAGACCGCAAGAATCATGGAAAATCCCAAAAAGTCCTAGTAGCTGAAGAAGGAAACAACAAATGGGCTCAGACAGACTCAGACTCGGAAAGCTCTGAATATTCTTCCAGCGAAAGCGAAGAAGATATTCAATGTCTCATGGCAGACGAAGAGATGAGTCAGACAGATGAGGTATATGATCTTGACTCAAATGAATTTACACGAGAAGAGCTCATGTCCGCACTGCAAGACATGGCTAATGATTATAGGATCTTAGCTGAATCATTTGAGAAAAATAAAGCTAAAGCCAGTAACCAAATAGATGAGCACAATAAACCAAGCTGCTCTGAGCAGGGTGAGTGCAATAGTCTAAAGATCGAGCTGAATAAGCTGAAAATCTCCTATGATCATCTCCATGAAGAAAACAAGAGAATTAGCACACAAAATGCTAAGCTTTCTCATATATTCAAAACATGGACAAAATCCAGAACATCTTTGGAAGAATTACAAGAGGTTCAAAGAAACGTCGGTGACTTCACCGGCATAGGCTTTGACACCAAAGATGAGTCTGAGCTGTTGCTGGTAAAGAACCAAGTCAAACAAATGACATTTGTTAAATCCAGCACAGTATATGAGACTGAAGCACCTAAGATTCAAACAGGAGTCTCTTACGTGAATCAAAATCTGAGAAAAGGAATTGGTTATGTTGACCAAGCCAAAGAAAAGGCACCAGCAAGATTTGCGTCTATCAGACCAAATCCAAAGGTGCAAGATCTGAGGCAAGGAAGACAATACAATTACTACAATTCGAAACCGATTCAACGACTGCCTAACGAGAATCAAAGGTTTTCACAGCGCACACATTATCACACACAACATCAAAACAGACCATCACACAGCACACCTTACACACACAAGTCATTGAAGCTGATACAGGTGTGGGTTCCCAAAGGGCTAATCCGTTCTGGACCCAAATAGGATTGGGTACCAACAATAATTATATTTGATGACAGGTACCGAAGAAGCTCGCATCAGACTGGTATTTGGACAGTGGGTGTTCCCGTCACATGACTGGAAACATCGAGCTGCTGTCTGAAGTCACAGAATGTACTGGACCCAAGATCATCTTCGGAGATAACTCAAAGGGTAAGACCGTGGGCAAGGGTAAGATTGTCCATGGTAACATTATTATCAATGATGTGCTGTTAGTTGAAAATCTGTGCTATAATCTGATCAGTATAAGTCAACTCTGTGATAATGGTTATGCTGTAGAATTTCACAAACACACTTGCACTGTTAAATCATCAGACGGTATAATCGTGCTCGTAGGAATCAAGAATGGAAATACATATAAGATTAACTGGAATCATGCTCAACCTGATAATCCTACTTGCTTCATCGCTAACAATGATAATAAACATTGGCTGTGGCATAAGCGTTTGAATCATATAAACTTTAAGACCATTTCCAGCCTGTGTAAACATGATTTAGTTATCGGTCTGCCCAAGATCGATTTTGCTAAGGATAAGATCTGCGAAGCTTGCCAAATGGGCAAACAGATCAGATCATCCTTCAAAAACAAGAATGCCAAATCCTCCTCCCGCTGTTTAGAATTATTGCATATGGACTTGTTTGGTCCTATACCAATAACAAGTTTAGGGGGAATGCGGTATACTCTTGTTGTTATTGATGATTACTCACGCTTTACATGGACTATATTTTTGAGCAGTAAAGATCAGACGGTCCGAAGTTGATCAAGCTGCTGAAACGCACTCAGAACAAGAAATCATCCAGCATAGACAGGATTCGTAGTGACAAAGGCACTGAGTTTTCAAATCAAAATCTTGAATCCTTTCTAGAAGATCATGGAATCAAGCATGAGTTTTCAGCCGCTCGAACTCCTCAACAGAATGGAGTTGCAGAACGAAGAAACAGAACGCTCAAGGAAGCAGCAAGAACAATGCTTGCTGATTCTGGAATTTCGCAAAAGTTCTGGGCAGAAGCTGTAAACACTGCTTGCTACACTCAAAATCGGTCCATGATCAACAAGAAGCTGAACCTTACCCCATATGAAATATGGACTGGTAACAGACCATCTATTCCTCACTTTCATATTTTTGGCTGCAAATGCTTCGTTCATAACAATGGTAAGAATCATCTTACAACATTTGAAGCTAAGTCAGATAATGGAATATTTTTCGGATATTCATCAACTAGCAAAGCTTATCAAATTTTCAATAATCTAACCTTAACTGTAGAAGAATCTGTTCATGTAGTTTTTGATGAATCGTTATGTGTTGAGGGAAACAAAGAATCAATTCAAAATCAGATGGAAAATATCCATCTCGAAGCTAACAGTGATGATGAGATTGTAGCTAACAGGTCAAGAGACAATCCACCAGAACCAGAAGTACCAGACAGACTGGATCAAGCCATTGAAACTTCTCCAGATCGAGCTGATCCGGATGTTCCTCACTCAAATGTTAAAGCAGATGCTGATCTTGCTGCTACTACTCATCCGACCGGACCAGACAATCCAGAGTCAAGCTATCGATGGACTAAGAAGCATCCACCCAATCTAGTGATTGGTAGTCCCTCTGCACCGATCAGAACCAGAGGACAGATGATGGATGAATTCACACATGCTGCTTTCATCTCTACTCTGGAACCTAAGAAGATAGATGAAGCTCTAACTGATTTCAACTGGATTAAGGCCATGCAAGAAGAGCTAAATCAATTCGAACAAAATCAAGTTTGGAGTCTAACCCCCAGACCAAGCGATCTGCCTGTCATTGGAACCAGATGGGTTTTCAGAAATAAGCTGGACGCAGATGGAACTGTGGTTAGAAACAAAGCCAGACTGGTGGCACAAGGATTCAGACAAGAAGAAGGAATCGACTTCGATGAATCATTTGCACCAGTCGCCAGACTTGAAGCCATCCGAATCTTTCTTGCATATGCTGCCTTTAAAGACTTCAAAGTATATCAGATGGACGTTAAGAGCGCTTTTCTTAATGGAAAGCTTCAGGAAGAAGTCTACATTGAGCAACCACCTGGATTTCAGGACCATTTGCATCCCAATCATGTGTATCTACTGAATAAAGCAGTGTATGGTCTGAAACAAGCTCCAAGAGCCTGGTATGACACTCTATCTCAATTTCTGCTGAACCATGATTTTCAGATCGGCTCAGTAGATAAAACTCTCTTTAAATTTATTAAGGGGGAACATACCTTATTAGTTCAGATTTACGTTGATGACATAATCTTTGGGTCAACTAACCCCAAATTGTGCGAGAAATTTTCTAAGCTAATGCAGGGACAGTTTGAGATGAGCTTGATGGGAGAACTCTCTTTCTTTTTGGGTCTCCAAGTCAAACAGCTCAACAATGGTATTTTCATCAATCAGACCAAGTATACCAAAGAGCTCATCAAGAGATTTGGAATGGAAACATGCTCAACTGCATCAACTCCTATGAGTCCAACAATCAAGTTAGACAAAGATGAGGGGGAACAGCAGTTGAAGTAACCATGTATAGAGGACTAATCGGATCGCTATTGTATCTTACAGCGAGCCGGCCTGATATTATGTTCTCAGTCTGTATGTGCGCCAGATTTCAGTCAGAACCAAAGCAATCACATTTTATTGCTGCCAAGCGTATTCTGAAATACTTAAAAGGATCTCAGAACGTTGGTCTTTGGTACTCCAAAGATTCGAACTTCAGCTTGATCGGATATTCCGACGCAGACCACGCTGGGTGTAAGATTGATCGTAAAAGCACCAGTGGAACATGTCAATTTCTCGGTGAAAGATTGATCTCTTGGTTCAGTAAAAAGCAGACATCGATTGCCACATCTACAGCTGAAGCAGAGTATCTCGCCGCTGGAAGCTGTTGCGCTCAAATGCTCTGGATTCAACACCAGCTCAAAGACTATGGCATCCAAGCTGTTGACTCTCCGATATTTTGCGACAACACAAGTGCAATCGCTATAACGTATAATCCAGTTTTGCACTCTCGAACAAAGCACATTGATATACGCCATCATTTTATTCGAGATCATGTTGGCAAAAAGGAAATTCGGATCGAGCACATCTCAACAGAGCAGCAAGCAGCAGACATCTTCACCAAACCACTCCCAGAGGCTAAGTTTAATTATTTCCGTCAAATTCTTGGTTTAATTGACTTATCTTAATAGTTTAGATTTTTTTTTCTTCCTTTCGCACTTAAAGATTTTTGTTACCACAGATCGATAATACAATGTTCAGAAAGACACAGACCGGTCCGAGCTTTCAGACCGATCCATGTCAATCTGATGTTATCCCATGATCTGTCTGGTCAATACTTTACTTTTACAAAAACAGCCCGGACTGATCGCATTTTAACCGCCTTCTTTATCTGTTATCTTGACCGTTCATTTTGAATTCTTTTTTATCAGTCATCGAGATAAAGACACGTGTCTTCTCTCTCCTATTTAGCGGGCTGAACATTTCATCTTCTTTCACTTTTTACAATTTACCGCTATCTGTTTGCTTATTCTCTCACTCTCCTAAATCTTCGCTGATAGGATCGGGGTAGTGTTTAGAAGGGGGGGTTGAATAAACACTAGATTCAATTTAGATTTCTTCTTCTTCTTGATAACTGTAAACTGTTAAGTATTACAATTGCTTCTCAATATAAGGCAAGTCAGCAGACACTTATGATAGTGCGGAAGACGTCTACTGAACTTGTGAGGAATAAGACTGAGATAATAAAGTAATGAATAAATAACACAAGAGTTGTTTCTGGAAGTTCGAAGCACAACACTTCTACGTCTCCCCTTCTTCCTTTGCAGGAAGGATTCACTAGAAGACTTGGTTTACACTTTACAGTATACAACCTTCTTAGGCACTAACACACTTGGCCTAAACTCCTAGCAATCACAATCTTCTTATCTTTTGATTACAAGGGATTCTATAACACTCTTTACAGAATAAACTTTCTAGCTTTGAGAGTTTTTTGAGCAGCAGACTTTAATTGAAAATAATCTATCCCAGATTCAGTTTCGTTGTTTGTCTGCTCTTTGCTGAACGTTTGGAATATTAGTAATATGATTTTCTTGTTTGCTTTGAAGTATATCTCTTTGTTGAAAATCGATCAGCACCTCTTCATTCTCTGCTTGAACGTATTTATAGGTTTTGTTGTCCAACGGTAGCTTTTCTGTATATGGAAGAGATTAGCTTTCCAAAATCATATTGTCTTCTTTCCTATTTTGTCTAAGCAACGACTCTTTTCACTCTGACGGTAATGGTGGCAGAGATATAGCAGGGTGCGCCGCTCTGTTGTACCTTTGTCAGAGAATATTGTACTGATTTTGTCTCGTTGCTTAGTGCTCTTACTGGAAGTTTAGACTTCTGCTGGTTTTCTGTGTTCAACTGGTCGTTCATCCTTTTATGACCAGTTGATGTCTTTGTTCAGTGGGACTATCCGGTTGATAGTTGTTCAGTAGTTGTCTCTCCAGTTGGTGGCTATCCAGTTGATGTCTATCCAGTTGGTAGCTATCCAGTTGATGTCTATCCAGTTGGTAGCCATCCAGTTTATGTCTTGTCCAGTTGGTAGCTATCCAGTTTATGTCTTGTCCAGTTGGTAGCTATCCAGTTGATGTCTATCCAGTTGGTAGCCATCCAGTTTATGTCTATCCAGTTGGTAGCCATCCAGTTTATATCTTCACCCGGTAGGAGTCTTTATCCAGTTGGTCTTTGTTATCCGGTAGGACTTCATCCAGTTGGTCTTTGTTATCCGGTAGGACTTCATCCAGTTGGTTTTTGTTACCCGGTAGGACTTCATCCAGTTGATCTTTAATATCCGGTTTGTAATCACCAAAACTTAGAAATCGTTTTCCCAACAATTTCCCCCTTTTTGGTGATGACAAAACTAAGCAATAATCGATTTCCTACTAGAGTAAATAAGATGAGAATCCTGAAAATACTTGAAGACATAATGGAAAAGAAATTTTCATTAAATATAAGCAGATTACAAGTTGTAATCAAACTGGACAATTGAGAGAGATTCATCTTTATTTAAGATGGATTCTAATAACTTGAATAGAATCTAAGACCAATCTAGTTTACACAATATAGCTGATACATGACAAATCTTTAAACAAGCATTGTAGACCCGGAGAGCTTCGATCCACCTAGTGTCAGAGAGGAAGAGCTCGATCCACCTTATTTCAGAGAGGAAGAGCTCGATCCACCTTGTTTCAGAGAGGACCTAATTAGAATACTCTATCTCTGCCGGTCTACCTTGTTGCAGAGAGAAGGTCGGGAAGAGTCATATGTATATACATCAGGCGGCTTCCATGGTTTATGGATTCACCTAATGAGAATATTCTATCTCTGTCTTCCCCCTTTTTGTCATCAGCACCCAGACATCCCCTGAGAGCAGTTCCTGTCTGATGATGAGCATCAGAACAGGATTCAAACGCTGAAGCTTAATGGCGCTGGGTTAGATAAGTAATCAACCCATGAGGGGTTGATTTAGATAAGTAATAAACCCATGAATTGGAGAAGTTTTTAACAGAAAACCAAGGAATTTTGAAAGTTTTGAAGTTAATCATGATGAGTGAATGTGTGATTTGTGAACAAACAAGAGTCGCTATTTATAGAAATGAAAAGGTTGCAATTAATGTGAATGTATTTAAGTTGATTAGTAAATACAAAGAAAAAGTCAACTAAAAACAGTAAATAGATAAGAGTAATTAAAGGAGGAGTCAGAAAACGATACTATTTTCGCCCGAACCAATGTTTGGAATAGTCGCGTTTTTCGGCAGGCGGTTGGCGCGGACTCCTAGATCTGGGTTGAGCAGTTGGTCTGGACTGAGTGAGTGCTCCAGTTGCAGGGGATGAACGAGCAGTTGAACTGGAAGCCCGCTGTGTTGAGGGAGCAGTTCGGCTGGGTTCAGGTAGTCTGTGAATTATTTGAGGAGGTGCAGGCAGGCTGTTGCATATATCTTGAATCTGAGAAGCAAATGCTGCCTGCATGGTGGCCAACTGATCGGTTAAGACTTTCTTGGCTTCTTCGATCTTTTCTCCAAGAGCCAGGGATGTGGCAGCATGAAGAGATTCAGTATTTTGATTGATCTGAAGCCGAGCCTGGCCAATTCGAGAAAGAGTTTCCGCCATTGTGTTTTCAGCAAAAGTTTGAAGTCTGGTGACAGTAGTCGTTAAACTACTTAAGTCCCTGTAGACTTGCTGGAATTGAAAGTCCGTGTGCTGCTAATGAGTTCCTAGTATGAGAGTTGCGGTCCGCTCTTCCTGCTTAAGTTTATGAACATCGCTGGCTAGAGCTGATATTGCCGTGGAGAGATTAGCTAGCTGTGCAGCAATGTTTGGTGGCTCGTCCAGAGGGTTTGTGAAGACAAAAAAATCCTCAGAAAGCTCTTGAATCATGGACGGATCTACAGCAGTCATTGGAGTGCCAGTAGTAGGGACAAGAGCACTGGGTTGAGCATCTTCAACTGCAGTGGGGTGCAAACTAGTTTTTTCAACATTTGGAGCAACTGTAGAGTCTGAGATAGTTACAGCCAAATTGGCAGTTTCTTCATTTTGGGGGACAGCCAAAGCAGTAGTGTCTTGATCAACCGCAGCAGCAGACGACTGGGTGTGATCATTGGAGTGGGAAGACTCACTGGGTTCATGATTGGCAGAGGATATAGTAACCTGCTGAACCACTGTTTGAATGACTGCATCCACATTGGTGTGATCAACAGCCATTGGTTGGGGCTGTTGATCATTATGAGAGCTGGGAGTAGAGGAGACGCTGGGAGCAGTTGGAGAGGAGAGTTCTTTAACCGAGGAGGCTGCCTCCAAGGCAGTTGGTGCGGCCTCCGCTCCAGGGGGAGTAGTCTCCAGAGCAGTAGAAGTGAGTTCCACAGAAGATGGGACAATCTCCAAATTTGCAACAACCGTTTGTAGATCCGGCTGATCAGGGCTTGCAACAGTTTCAGCAGTGGAGCATGAGTGAATCCCAGTGGATATGCGAATATCATGAAGAGTAAGCTCAACCATTTCCAGCTTGGGGCCAAGAGCATTTAGAACGGCTCTATCATGATTCGCGGTGCCTGGATCACCATTGAAATGTTGAAGGCGGGTTTCCACAAGGGCTTGAAGTTCGCCCACATAGTTCATCAGGCGAAAAACATCCCGCAGCTTCAAGCTTGTTTCAGGGTCTGAGATTTGAAGATACGCCAGGATTTTGTTCTCATCTTCCCTAGCCTGATCCAGAATAGGATCAAAATCATCCAATCGAACCTTGATTCGAGCCTTTACCCAGCGATCAAGAATCTCCAGCTGTGGTTGCAAATTGGCTTCAACTGTATCCATGACCATCTGGATCTCGAAAGCAACAGGAGTGGACACTGGAGCCGTAAGAGTTTTGCCTTTGCCAGCAGGGGTGGTCTTTGGATGACAGTATGGACACAAGGACTTGGGTGTCCTAAAGCTGATAGTGCCTGGTGCTTGCTGAGAGCTCACCATGGCTGACGGAGTGTCAACTGGAACCATTGATGGAGCAGGCACCATGGCTAATGAAGCAGTTGGTTCCTCAGTTGAAGGAATGTCAGGGCTGGGTTCGCTACCAGGAATGACGTTTGCAGGGCCGGCGGAGGAGATGGTATCAGAAGCGGCAATGACCTGCTGTCGGATAGCTGAAGGAGCAGCTTTTCTTGTTCTGGGCTTCTTAAGAGGTGGAGGAGGAGGAGAAGACTCAGCAGATTCCGAGACAGTTTGTTCAGAATCACTAATTACTTGAGGAAAACGGCGCTTTGTCACCCCACCTTCTCTGCCACTTCGTTGTCGATGAAGCTGAAGATACTTGGCAGTGATAAGTCTCCCTGGATGAAGGTTGGAGAGAGCCCCTGTTCTAATGTGTTTGCTGTCAAACAGGCTGCTTAGAGGGAGAGCAAAGCCTGATTGACCCTTGCCAGAGGCCACTAGACTAGTCAGAGTTTGAAATAACACAGCTGACCAGTTTATCTCCAATCCTTTGCATATTGCACTCATAACGTCAAACTTTTCAGGGGTGATCATATCAAATGATCCAGCTTTACATAGAAGCCCCTTGGAGATGATGTCTGCCAGTTGTCGATAATGGCTCTTCATTAATACTTTCCTGAAAGGAGGACGTTGAAGGCGATGAGCAGAGTCCGAAACTGTGAGACGCATCTCTTCTCTTAGTTCCGCTAGAACAGTGGAAAAATCAGTGAGGCCAGTGGAGGGAAGGCACAGGTGTGTGGCAAATTCAGATTGGGTGATGGTAACCGACTGTCCAGATACGGATGCCACCACGGTGTCATCCACAACCTTGGTCGTAGCAAAGAACTCGTGTAGCTCGTCCTTGTAAAATGAGGGAGTCTGGCTCAGGATTACCAGGAGTCCGGAGGTGTCCAGCCTTTGTATCAACTCTTTTGTCTCCTCATCAGATGATGTGTATATAGAATGAAAATCGATGTGAACAGCATTGGTGATGAAGCTTGGCTGTACATTCTTTGACATTTTGGATGTATAACAGCAGTAGTCTTGCTAGAGGAAAAATTTTCTGAAATAAGAAAAATAATTGCAGTGAATTGTTGGAGAAGATGAAGAGTAGAGAAAATAATGGCGGTGAAAAGTGGAAGTATATGTAACGTCGTATTGTAAATGAGCGGACACATTGATACGTGGCGATCATCTAACGATTTAAAAGATTTAACAAATAAATAACAGGACAGGATTTAGGCGGGAGTGAAATAATTTATTTTACACAAAAGTAATTTTGAATTCCGACGTTCATTAGGTTAATAAGTGTCGAGGGTTATTTTTGTCAAAGCATATTTGGTAACATCAACTGGTATGTAGGGTTCGACTGGTAGGAAAGCATCAACTGGATGTAGAGTCCTACTGGTACAGATACACCTACTGCAGCTGACCATTGTATTACCCGCTGAGCTTAAATAACCATGATAGGACTATAACTGAAATTCCCCCTAAATTTATGCACATAAACTAACTAATTCCCCCTGAAATCATTACCCAAACGAAATAATCAAGAAGTAATTTCAATTAAACCAAGAATATTTCGAAAGTAAGAAAACTTAGCGTCCGACGGGGGTTTTGTGAAAATGTCTGCTGCTTGTTGTTCGGTAGAGATATACTCCAGTCAAATTTCTTTCTTCATAACATGATCTCTGATAAAATGATGACGGATGTCAATATGTTTAGTACGAGTATGAAGAACTGGATTGTATGTTATAGCAATGGCAGACGTATTATCACAAAAAATGGGAGCCTCTGTGGACTCAATTCCATAGTTTGTGAGTTGTTGCTGAATCCAGAGCAGTTGAGCACAGCAGCTTCCAGCAGCAAGGTACTCTGCCTCTGCAGTGGAAGTTGCTATGGATGTCTGTTTCTTGCATCCCCATGATATCAATCGATCACCAAGGAATTGACAATACCCACTGGTGCTTTTCCTGTCAATTTTGCATCCAGCATAGTCAGCATCTGAGTATCCAATAAGATT
This sequence comes from Haberlea rhodopensis, assembly GCA_907163345.1. Classification (NCBI taxonomy): domain Eukaryota; kingdom Viridiplantae; phylum Streptophyta; class Magnoliopsida; order Lamiales; family Gesneriaceae; genus Haberlea; species Haberlea rhodopensis. Next base: position 106,179 of record CAJQUN010000881.1, read on the forward strand.
AAAGGTTGAGTCTCTGGGATACCATAGACCAACATTTTCAGTGCCTTTCAAATATTTGAGGATCCTTTTGACAGCAGTGAAGTGCGACTGTGTAATACCCCCGAAATGTTATATTATTATATGCTACGACGATGAACTATGATGTATTTAAGAGGGTCGTGGTATTTTTAATTGGGGGTTATATTTATGATATGATGATATGGTTTAGAGGGCATGTTACGTGTTTTAATTGTTGTATTGATGTAGTACAATTATAAAATATCAAGGGAAGATATTTTTATACATCGTATGAAATACCGGGATACAATTAAACACCACATGGCACCCCAACCCACACCACCTACCCCCAACCCATGCTGTAAGTGGCTGGTTGCCCATGCCTTTTCCCCCCCACTCTTTCACTTCACCTCCATCACTCCAATCTCGCCTCTTTTGTCCAAAAAAAATATCCAGCTCCAGCTTAGCAGGTAGGAAGGAAGAAACTTCAAAATTCTTTGCAAGAAACCTTCCAAAAATCGGAGCAAAGGAGGGTGAGAAACCACATGCTGTTTGGTTTAAGTTTTGTTTGGGTCAATGTTTTTACTTGGTATAAAAAATGGCATGCTAGGTTAGGTTTTGTCAAACCTTCGATTCAAGCTCATTCATGATGTTTTTATGAAGTTCCTAGCATGTTTATATGAGCATGATATATGTGCTACGTGGTAGATTTGTTAGCTTGAAACTAGGTGTTCGAAAATCTGGGCAAGGAAGTGCCCTGTTTTTATGATAAGTAGGGCTTTTATTATGAAGATTTGAAGCATGCTAGCTTAGGTTATGAATAAACCTTTGGCATGATTACACACACGGAAGTTTGGTGAACATGCCAACATATTTGTTTAAGCATAAACAACGGGATATGTAGTAGTTTCATTGCTATAAAGATGTGTGTTCAAGAATTCTGGGCTGTGTATTATGCCCTGTTTTTCTGAACAAGTTGATTGGGCACTGATAAAGATGGGGTATTTTAATGCATGTCGGTTTAAGTTATGATTGAACCTTTGATTTTAATACATGAATGGAAGTATGAGGAAGTTATTGATATTCTTGTTTAGGCATCTTATGTATATTATGAAGTAGAAAAGATGGTGTGAAAAGAGGTGCTCAAAAATCTGGGGAAATCCCGATTTTTTCAGAGCTCTCGATCGATCGATATTTGGTCCCGATCGATCGAGCGAGACAGAAGGTCTAATGCATGTTTTAAAATTTTGGTGCCGATCGATCGAAGGATTTCTCGATCGATCGGTGAAGCTCCTCGATCGATCGGTAGAATGCTTCGATCGATCGAGCGAGGCAGGATACTAAGGCACTGTTTGTGCACAGTGTCTCGATCGATCGAGACCTTGGGCCGATCGATCGAGAGAGGCAGAAAGTTGAAAAATATAATGATGTTTTATTTTGTTAAGTTTATGATGTGAGATGGTTTTGAGGCATCTAATATGGTATTATGTGGTCTTGTAGAACCATCCCAGGTACCGGCACCATCAAGGAGATAAAGTCTGTTGACTCCTCCTCCTTTTAAAAAGGTACGTAAGAGACGTACGGGCATCGGACGGTAAAACACATCCCTACACTATGACTATGCATTTATCGCATGAATATATACGATAAAATGATGATGTTTACACGATGAAATGATGATGTTTACACGATGAAATGATGATGTTTATACGATGAAATGATGATGTTTATATGACGTTTATATGATGATGTGCATACGATATTTATATGATGATGTTATACGATGTTATTGTGGTAAGGTGCCACGGGGTAAGGTGCCCCACATGGTAAGTAGCCATGCGATGTTATTGTGGTAAGGTGCCACGGGGTAAGGTGCCCCACATGGTAAGTAGCCATGCGATGTTATTGTGGTGCCACGGGGTAAGGTGCCCCACATGGTAAGTAGCCATGCGATGTTATTGTGGTAAGGTGCCACGGGGTAAGGTGCCCCACATGGTAAGTAGCCATGCGATGTTATTGTGGTAAGGTGCCACGGGGTAAGGTGCCCCACATGGTAAGAGGCCATGCAATGATATTATTGGTAAGATGCCGCGGGGTAAGATGCCCCATATGCATGATTATGAATCAGGAACAACAAGAAGAAGGTAATAAATAACCAGCATGTTCACTTAACTAAGATGTCGTACATTTACTGTTATATTTTGTTATGACGTTACAAAATGAGGATGCCATAACATGATGATGCTTATATGATAATGATGTTATAAGATTATGATACTCATAAGATGATGATGCTTATATGATAATGATGTTATAAGATGATGATATGTAAAAGACGATGATGCTTATATGATAATGATATTATACGATGATGATATTTATAAATGATTTTAATCATTCATGTCAAGAGTTAATGATTTTATGCATGACTATGAAGCAGGGACAACCAAAGAGGGTTAGTACGATTAACCAGGAAGTATACGTTACCAATTATTTTCATGCGTTATTTATATACCATTGCCTTATGATGTTAAGTAACGATGTATATGCTCATGATGGGTTGTTCCTGTAGGTACACCTTTGGACTAAAGGACTAAGGGTCGGGTTGAGGCAGTGAGCTACGAGGAACACAGGAACGGTTAGGATTCAGCTTCTGTTTAGTATCTACTCTAGGAGTAGTATAAATCTAACATGTTAACATTCATCATGGGAATGTAACTAATAAGCTTGAAGTTTTATTTGGCCTGTAATTCTGTTAGCTCTTGCAACAACTAGAACCCTAAGATGTTATTAATGCACGATTAGTCTTTCTTATGTCTATTAATCACTGTTAAGGTGGGAAGACCCCACATTAGTGGTATCAGAGCAGTGGTTAGATAACTCGGGAATGAGTGAAGGGTAGCCTTAGCAATAAGTTGGCTAGGTGCTTACTTTTGAACATGTTTTACATGTACGTTGCATATGAAGTTCCTATGTTATGCTAACATGTTTAATTATCTAACGATATGCTTTATGAACTACTTTTGGGTATTGTTGTTAACCCTTGTCTTGCAGTATGGCAACAAATGTCAACAAGTTTTATGGAAAGGCACCACATATGTACTTCTCCGTCGCCCACGCCTCTTGTAGTCTCGACCCCGCTGGAAGAAGTCTGATTACTGATTGGGTTGTTTATGATGGCCTCATTTATTTTGAGGATAACGAGCTAAGGCATTAGGCAGTTGTGGACTGCAGGCAAGGACTGTCCGATTCAGGTCTGATATGGGAGTCCAACGGACATGCTATGGGATGATTCCCGTTCAAGGATTCCGTTAATATCTGTTGTCAAGATGGCACAGTTATTGGAACGAGGTCATACATGATATCTTATCTATGCCGTTGATGTTACGGAAAGAAAGAAGAAGTAAAGGATTGAGGATGTGCCCGTAGTGGCGGTGTTTTCCTAATGTATTTCCGAAAGAGATTCCAGGATTCCCACCGACGTGAGAGGTCGAGTTTGGGATTGAGTTACTCCCAGGGACGTCTGCCATTCTCGTGCCCCATATAGGATGGCACCAGTGGAGATAAGGGAGTTAAAGGTTCAGTTATAGGAGCTCCTTGACAAGGACTATACACACCTTAGCATATCGCCCTGGGGTGCACCAGTCCTAATTGTCAAAAAGAAAATGGTTCGATGCGGCTGTGCATCGATTTAGACAACTGAACAAGGCCATGGTGAAGAATAAGTATCCGCTTCCGGGGATTGATGATTTGTTTGATCAGCTACAGGGTACGAAGCTCTACAGTAAGATCGATCTGAGATCGGGGTATCATCAGATTCGAGTTCGAGAGGATAACGTACAGAAGACAACTTTCAGGACTAGATGGGGGCACCATGAATTCCTAGTAATGCCTTTTTGGGGTGACGAATGCCACAGCTGTTTTATGAGCCTGATGAATAGGGTGCTCCAACCATATTTGGATCAGTTCGTCATAATTCTCATTGACGATGTGCTTATTCACTCTCGAACTGAAGAGGAATATGTCAAGCACTTGGGAACAGTACTCCAGATCCTTAAGGATCATTAGTTGTATGCAAGCTCAGTAAGTACGAGTTCTAGTCGAGCAGTGTAGTGTTCTTGGGTCATGTTATATCAAGATCGCTAAGCCTCTGGCACGGTTGACTCAGGAAGGAGTGCCGTTCTATTGGTCGGAAGCTTGTGAGGAAAGCTTCCAAGAATTGAAGCGTCGTTTGACTACGACACCTATATTGGTGATTCCTTCTGAGAACAAGAAGATTGCCTTATGCACGAATACATCACTTCAAGGTTTGGGCTATGTGTTGATGAAAGGTAAGCATGTGATGTCTTATGCATCGAGGCGGTTGAAACCACATGAGGATAGGTACCCAGTCCATGATTTGGAGCTGGCAGCCGTTATCTTTGCCTTGAAAATTTGGAGGCATTACTTGCATGGTATGTCGTTTACCGTCTACATGGACCATAAGAGCCTGGAGTTTGTTCACACATGAATATGCGACAAAGAAGATGGATGTCATGAATTTATCAGCTATGATGACCTCTTGTTGCCATTTGGGCTATGATATTGACATGGACACGTCGCTGGTGCGAGTATCGATCTTGTTGGCCGAACCAGACATATTTGAGGATTATCAGGAAAGCCAGAGATCGGATGATGAGGTTCAAAGATGGTCATCTATAGTACTTCAGGGACGGCCATCAAAGTTCAGAGTGGCAGAAGATGATTCATTGATATTGGGCCACCGATGGGTAGTCACAGATACACCAGAATTGGGTAGAGGAATATTGGAGCGAGCCACAGTAGTCGGTTCAGTATCCACCCAGGAGGAAGGAAGATGTACAAGGACCTAAGTGGTTAATTCTGGTGGAGACGTATGAAGCGTGATGTTATGGCTTTATCAAAAGACGTTGATCTGCCAGCAGGTAAAGGCAGAAAGACTGAGGCCTGATGGCGAGCTGAAGAGCTCGGAAGTACCCCAATGGAAGTGGGAGTATGTATTTATGGACTCTGTAACCCACTTGCCAAGAGCGGCCTCTGGATTCGATACGATCTGGGTGATCGTGGATAGGCTGATGAAGTAGCTCACTTCATCCTTTGTCATGTGTCTTTCACACACCTAAGGATGGCCAATTATTTGTGCGGGATGTAGTGAAGTTGCGTAGAGTTCCAGTCTTGATTGTGTCTGACAGAGACCCAAGGTTTACTTCACGTTTCGGGGAGGGTCTCCAGACGGCTTTGGGCACAGAGGTAAGACTGAGTACGGCCTATCGCCCTCAGTCAGACGGCCAGACAGAGCGTACCCTTCAGACGCTCGAGGACATGTTGAGGGCATGTGTTTTGGGAGTTTGATACTCCGTGGCAAGATTCTATACCACTGGTAGAGATCTCCTTTAATAACAGCTATCAGGCGAACATTCAAATGGTCTTTTGAAGCTCTTTATGGACAACGATGTAAGTCACCGCTGTATTGGGAGGACCTGACTAGTAAGGCGGTCGGAGGACCGGATATGATTAAGGACATGGAAGAAAGATCAAGATGATACGCTCAAAGATGAAAGCGGGCCAAGATAGGCAAGTGGCCTATGCTAATAAGCGGCGACGACCGCTAGAATTCCAAGTAGAAGACAGGGTCTTCTTGAAAATCTCACCCTTCAGTAGTGTAGTTCGTTTTGGTATGCGGGGGAAGTTATCCCCGAGGTATGTTGGGTCATATGAAAGTACTTTGGCTTACTGTTTGGCTCTACCGCCGTCCTCATCTGGGATGTATGATGTTTTCCATGCCTCTATGTTACGAAAGTATGAGCCAGATCCGTCTCACGTCTTACAGCCTACAGAAGTTCAGTTAGACTCAGATATGTCCTACGAAGAACGACCAATCAGAATTCTGGATCGAGAGGATCGCAGACTACGGAGCAAAGTTATACCGATGGTCAAAGTTCAGTAGGATCGTCGGGGTGTCGAGGAGGCTACATGGAAGACGGAACGGCATATGGTGCAGCACTATCCGGAACTATTCTCTGGTATGTATTTATGTTTAGTTCCGTTATGATGATGCATGTGGATTTCGAGGACGAAATCTTATAAGTAGGGGAGTAATGTAATACCCCCGAAATGTTATATGATTATATGCTACGACGATGAACTATGATGTATTTAAGAGGGTCGTGGTATTTTTAATTGGGGGTTATATTTATGATATGATGATATGGTTTAGAGGGCATGTTACGTGTTTCAATTGTTGTATTGATGTAGTACAATTATAAAATATCAAGGGAAGATATTTTTATACATCGTATGAAATACCGGGATACAATTAAACACCACATGGCACCCCAACCCACACCACCTACCCCCAACCCATGCTGCAAGTGGCTGGTTGCCCATGCCTTTCCCCCCCACTCTTTCACTTCACCTCCATCACTCCAATCTCGCCTCTTTTGTCCAAAAAAAATATCCAGCTCCAGCTTAGCAGGTAGGAAGGAAGAAACTTCAAAATTCTTTGCAAGAAACCTTCCAAAAATCGGAGCAAAGGAGGGTGAGAAACCACATTCTGTTTGGTTTAAGTTTTGTTTGGGTCAATGTTTTCACTTGGTATAAAAAATGGCATGCTAGGTTAGGTTTTGTCAAACCTTCGATTCAAGCTCATTCATGATGTTTTTATGAAGTTCCTAGCATGTTTATATGAGCATGATATATGTGCTACGTGGTAGATTTGTTAGCTTGAAACTAGGTGTTCGAAAATCTGGGCAAGGAAGTGCCCTGTTTTTATGATAAGTAGGGCTTTTATTATGAAGATTTGAAGCATGCTAGCTTAGGTTATGAATAAACCTTTGGCATGATTACACACACGGAAGTTTGGTGAACATGCCAACATATTTGTTTAAGCATAAACAACGGGATATGTAGTAGTTTCATTGCTATAAAGATGTGTGTTCAAGAATTCTGGGCTGTGTATTATGCCCTGTTTTTCTGAACAAGTTGATTGGGCACTGATAAAGATGGGGTATTTTAATGCATGTCGGTTTAAGTTATGATTGAACCTTTGATTTTAATACATGAATGGAAGTATGAGGAAGTTATTGATATTCTTGTTTAGGCATCTTATGTATATTATGAAGTAGAAAAGATGGTGTGAAAAGAGGTGCTCAAAAATCTGGGGAAATCCCGATTTTTTCAGAGCTCTCGATCGATCGATATTTGGTCCCGATCGATCGAGCGAGACAGAAGGTCTAATGCATGTTTTAAAATTTTGGTGCCGATCGATCGAAGGATTTCTCGATCGATCGGTGAAGCTCCTCGATCGATCGGTAGAATGCTTCGATCGATCGAGCGAGGCAGGATGCTAAGGCACTGTTTGTGCACAGTGTCTCGATCGATCGAGACCTTGGGCCGATCGATCGAGAGAGGCAGAAAGTTGAAAAATATAATGATGTTTTATTTTGTTAAGTTTATGTGAGATGGTTTTGAGGCATCTAATATGGTATTATGTGGTCTTGTAGAACCATCCCAGGTACCGGCACCATCAAGGAGATAAAGTCTGTTGACTCCTCCTCCTTTTAAAAAGGTACGTAAGAGACGTACGGGCATCGGACGGTAAAACACATCCCTACACTATGACTATGCATTTATCGCATGAATATATACGATAAAATGATGATGTTTACACGATGAAATGATGATGTTTACACGATGAAATGATGATATTTATATGACGTTTATATGATGATGTGCATACGATATTTATATGATGATGTTATACGATGTTATTGTGGTAAGGTGCGTAAGGTGCCCCACATGGTAAGTAGTCATGCGATGTTATTGTGGTAAGGTGCCACGGGGTAAGGTGCCCCACATGGTAAGTAGCCATGCGATGTTATTGTGGTAAGGTGCCACGGGGTAAGGTGCCCCACATGGTAAGTAGCCATGCGATGTTATTGTGGTAAGGTGCCACGGGGTAAGGTGCCCCACATGGTAAGAGGCCATGCAATGATATTATTGGTAAGATGCCGCGGGGTAAGATGCCCCATATGCATGATTATGAATCAGGAACAACAAGAAGAAGGTAATAAATAACCAGCATGTTCACTTAACTAAGATGTCGTACATTTACTGTTATATTTTGTTATGACGTTACAAAATGAGGATGCCATAACATGATGATGCTTATATGATAATGATGTTATAAGATTATGATACTCATAAGATGATGAAACTTATATGATAATGATGTTATAAGATGATGATATGTAAAAGACGATGATGCTTATATGATAATGATGTTATACGATGATGATATTTATAAATGATTTTAATCATTCATGTCAAGAGTTAATGATTTTATGCATGACTATGAAACAGGGACAACCAAAGAGGGTTAGTACGATTAACCAGGAAGTATACGTTACCAATTATTTTCATGCGTTATTTATATACCATTGCCTTATGATGTTAAGTAACGATGTATATGCTCATGATGGGTTGTTCCTGTAGGTACACCTTTGGACTAAAGGACTAAGGGTCGGGTTGAGGCAGTGAGCTATGAGGAACACAGGAACGTTTAGGATTCAGCTTCTGTTTAGTATCTACTCTAGGAGTAGTATAAATCTAACATGTTAACATTCATCATAGGAATGTAACTAATAAGCTTGAAGTTTTATTTGGCCTGTAATTCTGTTAGCTCTTGCAACAACTAGAACCCTAAGATGTTATTAATGCACGATTAGTCTTTCTTATGTCTATTAATCACTGTTAAGGTGGGAAGACCCCACAGACTGCTTGGGATTTGCTTGAAACCGGGCGCACATACACACAGCAAACATAATATCTGGTCGGCTGGCTGTCAAATATAGTAGAGATCCAATAATGCCTCGATACATTGTAACTTCTACTGGTATTCCTGAATGATCCAAGTCGAGTTTGGCAGATGAGCTCATTGGTGTAGTAGCAGCTGAGCTGGTATTCATTCCATATTTCTTTAGCAGCTCTTTAGTGTATTTAGACTGATCTATCAGGATTCCTTCACTAGATTGCTTGACTTGCAATCCTAAGAAAAATGATAGTTCTCCCATCATGCTCATCTCAAATTGGTCCTGCATAATTTTAGAGAATCTTTCGCACAATTTTGAGTTAGTACTTCCGAAGATAATATCATCAACATAAATTTGAACTAGCAGAGTATGATCTCCCTTTGTGAATTTAAAAAGGGTCTTGTCCACCGTGCCAATAATAAAATTGTGCTCTGTCAAATATTTTGATAAGGTTTCATACCAGGCACGGGGAGCTTGCTTTAGACCATACAAAGCTTTATTGCGACAGAAAACATGAGATGGCTGCTGATGGTTTTCAAATCCAGGAGGTTGTTCAACATAAACTTCTTCCTGGAGTTTGCCGTTAAGAAATGCACTCTTAACATCCATCTGATAGACTTTAAAGTCTTTAAACGAAGCAAATGCAAGAAATATGCGAATTGCTTCTAGTCGAGCTACAGGGGCAAAGGTTTCATCAAAATCAATGCCTTCTTCCTGTCTGTAGCCCTGTGCAACTAATCTTGCCTTATTTCTGATTACTGTACCATTTTCGTCTAATTTATTTCTAAATACCCATTTGGTGCCAATTATAGTGTGATGCTGTGGTCGTGGTACAAGATACCATACTTTGTTTCGTTCAAACTGATTTAGTTCTTCTTGCATTGCTTCTACCCAACTTGGGTCTAATATAGCTTCATCAATCTTCTTAGGTTCTATATGAGATATGAATGCAGCATGAAGAAATTCATTAATCATTTGTCCTCTGGTGCATAGAGGAGCAAGAGGGTTACCGATGACCTGCTCGGGTGGATGATCCTTCTTCCACCGGAGCGAAGGTCCAAGAGTGTTGAGTTCTTCAGATGATTGGATGTGAATAGGCAAGTCAGAGGTTCTGATAGACTCATCTTTCTCATTTGTTACTTCTACTGCAGTAGAGGTGGATGCCACTGTTTCATTTGTAGCTGGCTGCAGTGCTTGTTGGCCAGCAAACTCCTCTGCTTGAGCTTCAGGAACTTCTGGTTCTAAGGAGCAGTCAGTCCTGCTTCTGTAATCAATCTCATCATCAACATTTTCGTCAATGTAAGTGCTTTCCAGTCGATTACTCAAGTTGTTGATTTGTATATCAGATAGTGTACAGTTAGTAGGTTCATCAAATTTTACATGCACTGATTCTTCTACAGTAAGAGTTCTATTATTAAATACTCTGAAGGCCTTACTAACTGTAGAATAGCCAAGGAATATTCCAGCATCAGATTTGGCATCAAAAGCGGTGAGATGAGTCTTTCCATTGTTGTGAATAAAACATTTGCAACCAAACACATGGAAATAGGAAATATTTGGCTTACTGCCATTCCAAATCTCATAAGGGGTTTTATTTGCTCGCTTATTAATCATTGATCTGTTCTGCGTATAACATGCTGTGTTGACAGCTTTTGCCCAAAATCTCTGCGATATTTCTGATTCCGCGAGCATAGTTCGCGCAGCTTCTTTCAAAGTGCGGTTCCTACGCTCAGCAACTCCGTTTGTTGAGGAGTTCTAGCTGCAGAGTATTCGTGTTTAATACCAAGGTCATCTAGATATGATTCGAGTGATTGATTGGTGAACTCAGTACCTTTATCACTGCGAATTCTATCTATCCCACACGATTTCTCATTTTGGAGTATTTTCAGTAATTTGATCAGCTTTGGAGTAGCCTGATCTTTGCCAGTTAGGAACAAGACCCACGTGAAACGAGTGTAATCGTCTATTAACACTAGGGTATACTTCATTCCCCCTAGACTTGTTACTGGTATAGGACCAAACAGATCCATATGCAGCAACTCTAGGCACCGAGAAGAAGATTTACTCTATTTGTTCTTAAAGGAGGATCTGATTTGCTTACCAAGTTGGCAGGCTGCACAGATCTTGTCTTTTGAGAACTCAATTTGGGGCAGTCCAATAACTAGATCAAGTTTACGCAGACTGGCAATAGTTTTAAAATTTAAGTGACTCAACCGTTTGTGCCAAAGCCTATTTTTGGAGGAGTTCAGGGCAGCTAAGCAAGTAGAGGAAGTAGGCTGATTAAGATTCCAATCAATTTTATATGTGTTATCATGCCTTCTACCTACGAGTAATATACTGCCATCATTAGATTTAATTGTGCATGAGTGCTGATTGAATTCTACGGAATGACCATTGTCACACAGTTGACTTATGCTAATCAAGTTATAGCATAGATTTTCAACTAAAAGAATATCTTTAATGATGATGTTACCGTAGATAATCTTACCCTTACCCACGGTTCTACCTTTCGCGTTATCTCCAAAAGTTATTCTGGGTCCGGTGGAGTCCACCAGTTCAGACAGTAAGCTCGCATTCCCTGTCATATGTCTAGAGCATCCGCTGTCCAGGAACCATTCTGAGCTCCGAACTGGATGCATTCTAGTTTCCTGCAATTAAAGCGATAGAATGATTGGTACCCAATCCTACTTGGGTCCAGGTAGGATTAGTCCTTTCGGAACCCACACTTGTATGACCCTGAATGACTTAGGTCGGTGTGTGTTCTGAAATGTGTGTGCATTTATGAATATTGGTGATGATTTTGACTGTGAAGTGTGATAATCTGTGTATGCATGTGCTTTTGGTTTGTAGTTCCTGTTATTTAGCATATACCTCTTCTGGACAGGTTTACAGTTGTAGTACCAGTTGGGTTTAACCTCTCTAGCTGCTCGACCAGTGGGTTTAAGTTCATTTCTGAACTTTTGCCTCGGTTTAGCCTCTTTGAGTGGTTCTACATAACCGATACCTCTGTGTTGTGCCTGTTCCTTGATGAGTGTTGCTTTAACAGGTTCTTTAACCAGTTCATAAGGGTCATATATTGTGCTACATCTTACAAAGTTCATTGATTGAACCTTGCTTTTTGTTAGACACAGTTGAGGTTCATTACCAGATGAACTGCCGTCATTGTTATTATAGCCTATGCCTGTTAAATCACAAGCAAGCCTTATAGACTCAAGCATTTCATCCTTTCTGGTAGTCGACGCATTCCAAGTGCTAACCAGTTTGCTAAGTTTCTGGTAGGCATACTTGGCTTCATCTCTTTCCTTCACTAGGAGACTGGCTGTTTCCCTTAAGCAGTTCAACTCCCTTGATTGTTCACAATCAAGCTTGTTTTCATGCTTTTCAGTTTGGATTGTGTGCTCAGTCTTATAGCTTTCAAAAGATTCATATAGCGTCCGATACTCATTGATCATGTCCTGCAATGCATTGGTAAGTTCACTATGTGTAAATTCAGATAGGTTAGATTCATGTACCTCATTTTCATCATTTGCCATTAAGCAGTGGACTTCCTCATCTTCACTCTCGCTGGATGAGCTAGTTAACTCCTCTGATTCTGATTCAGAATCAGCCTATTTGTTCTTATTTTCTTCTGCCATCAAAACCTTTTGATCTCTGTCCCTTTTGGATGATCTTCTGGTTTCTTTGGATTTTCTGTAATCCTTGGATCCTCTTTTGTGATCATCCTTTTGGGTTTAGGACAGTCCGCAATGAAGTGCCCTGGTTTGAGGCAGTTGAAGCATACTCGTTCTTCTTCTTCTGAATTTCCTTTGGAATTCTGCCTTCGAGGATATGATTGATAAGGTCTCTGGTTTTTCTTCATGAATTTCCCAAATTTTTTTACAAACATTGCCATAGCATCATTACACATCTTTTCTGGAGTCATTTCTGTAGAAGTAGGCAGAGATTCCGATGCAGTGAGAGCTTTGGTTGGTTGACTGGTATTTGGTTCATCTTCAACTCGAATGCCTAATTCGAATTCATAGGCTTTTAAATCAGCAAACAGATCATGTAGATCTATCTTATTGATGTCCTTCGATTCTCTCATAGCAATGGTCTTGACATCCCATTCTCTTGGGAGGCCTCTCATTACTTTGAGAGTGACTTCTCTGTTGGGTAAATCCTTACCCAGACTGCTTAGTTCATTAATTATTCCAGTCACTCTTTCATCATACTCGTTGAGAGTTTCTCCATTCATCATCTTGATATGCTCAAACTTCTGTAAAGCCACAGTAAGCTTGTTCTCTTTGGTTTGATCATTTCCTTCACAGAGTTGGGCAATCTTCTCCCAGATTTCTTTGGCTGTTGAGCACATTTTATTTTGTTGAACAAATTTTTGTCCAAAGTTTTGAACAGAATGTCCTTAGCAACGTTGTCTAGATTTGCTTTTTTCTTGTCTTCGTTTGACCATTGAGATCTTTCCTTTTCTACCATTTGTGGATCACCACTTGTGATAGAAGCAGCTGTATTGATTTTCATGAGCTTCAAAGGTCCTTCAGTGATTACATACCACATATCATCATTTGAGCACTTAGATGTGCTTGCATACGGATCCTCCAATCATCATATTCGTCTTTCTTGAACATTGGAATCTTGCTGAATGAGGCCATCAGTTTTTGGTAAATGGTAATTTCTCAAGATTGAGAAGACCTAGGCTCTGATACCAATTGTAGGATAGTGCGCTTACCGCTTTACCAATAACTATAGTTAAGGGTAATGGCGCAACATCAATCTTTTCAACCATACACTCGCACAAGCGCCTCGTGTTCGACCGATCACAAAGCAGAGGCAATTGTTGAACCCCAACAATCCCTCCCCCAATAATTGCACTCTCTGCAACTCATGGGAATCGAACACGCGACCTTGGCTCTGATACCACTTGATAGGATCGGGGTAGTGTTTAGAAGGGGGGTTGAATAAACACTAGATTCAATTTAGATTTCTTCTTCTTCTTGATAACTGTAAACTGTTAAGTATTACAGTTGCTTCTCAATATAAGGCAAGTCAGCAGACACTTATGATAGTGCGGAAGACGTCTACTGAACTTGTGAGGAATAAGACTGAGGTAATAAAGTAATGAATAAATAACACAAGAGTTGTTTCTGGAAGTTCGAAGCACAACGCTTCTACGTCTCCCCTTCTTCCTTTGCAGGAAGGATTCACTAGAAGACTTGGTTTACATTTTACAGTATACAACCTTCTTAGGCACTAACACACTTGGCCTAAACTCCTAGCAATCACAATCTTCTTATCTTTTGATTACAAAGGATTCTATAACACTCTTTACAGAATAAACTTTCTAGCTTTGAGAGTTTTTTGAGCAGCAGACTTTAATTGAAAATAATCTATCCCAGATTCAGTTTCGTTGTTTGTCTGCTCTTTGCTGAACGTTTGGAATATTAGTAATATGATTTTCTTGTTTGCTTTGAAGTATATCTCTTTGTTGAAAATCGCTCAGCACCTCTTCATTCTCTGCTTGAACGTATTTATAGGTTTTGTTGTCCAACGGTAGCTTTTCTGTATATGGAAGAGATTAGCTTTCCAAAATCAATTTGTCTTCTTTCCTATTTTGTCTAAGCAACGGCTCTTTTCACTCTGACGGTAATGGTGGCGGAGATATAGCAGGGTGCGCCGCTCTGTTGTACCTTTGTCAGAGAATGTTGTACTGATTTTGTCTCGTTGCTTAGTGCTCTTACTGGAAGTTTAGACTTCTGCTGGTTTTCTGTGTTCAACTGGTCGTTCATCCTTTCATGACCAGTTGATGTCTTTGTTCAGTGGGACTATCCGGTTGATAGTTGTTCAGTAGTTGTCTCTCCAGTTGGTGGCTATCCAGTTGATGTCTATCCAGTTGGTAGCCATCCAGTTTATGTCTTGTCCAGTTGGTAGCTATCCAGTTTATGTCTTGTCCAGTTGGTAGCTATCCAGTTTATGTCTTGTCCAGTTGATGTCTATCCAGTTGGTAGCCATCTAGTTTATGTCTTCACCCGGTAGGAGTCTTTATCCAGTTGGTCTTTGTTATCCGGTAGGACTTCATCCAGTTGGTCTTTGTTATCCGGTAGGACTTCATCCAGTTTGTTTTTGTTACCCGGTAGGACTTCATCCAGTTTATCTTTAATATCCGGTTTGTAATCACCAAAACTTAGAAATCGTTTTCCCAACATTCGCATTCGTTTAATTTCATTCCAATGGCTACCATCACTCATAACTCTCTCTCCGTTGAGTTTAATGATATTTACAGGGCAGAAGATGCAGAGATGGTGTCCATCTTCAGAGCTTTGGAATCATCTGGTTTAAAGAACTTTCTGGAGTGCGGCACCGTTGTTTATGAATCAGAAATCCGCGAACTATTCGCCAATGCCGTCTCCCAGAAGACATCTATATCCACTACAGTTAAGGGAAAATCCTTTGAGATATCGCCGATGACGCTGGCGAAGACCTTTGGCCTCCCCAATTCCGGACTGACAGAGTTTGGACAAATTCCTCAAGCGTCACTCTCAACTCTTCAAGGAAAGATTTCTATTCTTGGCCATCGCTTGCAACCCTCGTTTAAGAAGAAGGAAATGCTCTTCCATTTCCAGGTGCTGTGCGAAATAGTGGGTAAGCCTATTTTGGGCAAGGCAGGAAGTTTTGACGCTATAACCGCAGAGAAGTTCAGGGCTATGGCGGCTATTGTATCCGGACAGAAGATGAACTGGTCCGTCATTCTTTTTGGAGTTCTGCTAGAAACGGTGATTGCATCGAAACAAGCTGTATGCTTTGTTGTTCCTCTCTGCAAGCTACTGGAGTCTTTGGACATCGAGCTGGGAAAGCAGTCCGCTCTCAGCCCCTTTAAGATTCTAAACTCCAAAGGACTCGCACTGCTGAAGTCCAAGAGTGCTCCTCCTACTCCTGCTACTCTGGCTGCAGTCAAGATTGAGAAGGGCGAATAACAAGCTGTTGCGCGCAAACCTCGCGTCAAGCGCAAACTGACCATCCAGACTGATTCTGAAGAAACTCAGTCTGCTCCCTCGCCACCAACCAAGCCACTTCCCAAAAAGCCAAGAACTCGGATTACCAAGCCCAGCAAAACATTACCCATATTGCCTCCAACTAAAGACACCCCTGCACCCCAACCTTCCATCCAACCTTCACAAGCTTCAACCTTGCACCCAAAGTCACCGTTAGACTTCCCTCTGCCATTCCCACGGTCAAAGGAATAGTTATCACTGAGTTGGGAGATTATACCCAATCAGGGATCAAGTCCCCTTCCTCCACCGGCAAGGGAAAAGCCATTCTCTCTGAACCCCTCTCCTCTAAACCCAAATCTGTAGCGCAGACAGCCATCGACATCGCTATGGAGGATGTTGATGAGAAGGTGAAGGCACTCATTGTGGTCTTTGATGAATATGTCCAGTACCGGACTATCAACCACATTGAGTTATTCTTCGGTAAGTTGAGCAGACTGAAGAAGATGGAAGAGGAAGTTCTGAAAGGAACAGAGACTGATGATGTTCGGCTTGCCGTGCAGCGCAAAGAGCTATTTACGGCTATTCAAAGATTCAGACTGGCCACTCTGCTCCTAGATGCTAAGAAACAGAACTTCGATCCAAATGCTCCAACTGCCAGAGATGATGGGGCTGTTATTGCTCAACTCGAGATGGATGTTCATGCTCTTCACTTAGCTGTCCGTTTTCAACGACAGAAGCTCAGTATATCCACTCCAGCCACCAGCCCGGATCACCCTTCTGCAAGCAAGACTCTGGCAGAACCTTTCGTTGAGGTTATTCCTTCTGATGCAGCAGACCAGACAGCCGACCCAGCAGCGGATCAGACTGCAGAGCAAATACCAGATCAGACAGCGGAGCAGCCCTTGCCTAATGCTCCGTCTGCGATAGATGATGAACCCTTGAATGTCTTGTTGGACTCTCCAACAACATCTATTCCTTTGGGGTCATCAGTCTCCCTCGTTCAAATCAGTCCAACAGCAGAACTGGCAACAGTTGGCGCTCCAGAATTCGTCGATCCGGATCTGGTGGTGTCCACCGTTGTTGCAGCTCTCCAGATTGAGGAGCCCTCCAGACCAAACACTCCTCCAATCCACTTAGATGAAGATATGGCTTTCATTCAAACATTTTCTTCGGATCTGGTCACCTTGATCCGGTCCGAAAGTCATCAAGTTATTGTATCTTCACTTGTTCTGTTTGCTGAAGACGATGAACAGGCCTTGTCCTCATCAGATCGCTCTCCCAGCCGATTATCTGATGCACCTCCATCTCTGGCACGGACCCTTCAGCACTTATCTGACAACTGCATGTCTCTCTCTCAGCGTGTTCTAGAGGTTCATCAAGGCCAGCGGGTTACATCTCTGGACTTTGATTCATTTAAAGAGAAGATGACTGCCAGTATCGGAAGCCTTCAGCGAGGCATAAACGATCTGTTTTCTCAACAAGCCTCTTATAAGAACAGTCTGAGAAAAGAGCAGATCGAACTAGCCACTGAAGTCAGAGCATCTGTTGCCAATTCCCTCCGCGCTCAAGACGTTCGTCTTGACGCTATCAGCGCGCAGCTAGCACAAGTTGTTGACTTTCTTCAAGAGATTGCTGCTGACAAAAAGGGGGAAAAGAAGAAAGACTTCAGGCCGCCTCCGTCTCAGTCTTCTAGAAAATAAAATTTTCAGACTGTCTGTATTTAGGATTTTTGGTGATCAATAAAAATCCTCTTTCGATTAAGTCCGTGTTCATTTATTTTGAACTACAATATAAGGCTTAATAATAAAAGGCTTAATCGATCCAACTTAATGATGTTCATTTATTTTGAACAAGAAAGAGTAATCGATCCGAAATTTTTCGCTTCAGAGTTCTCATCAGACTGGTTAAAAAGACTTAAAGGCTAGGTTTTGTCATCATCAAAAAGGGGGAATTTGTTAGTTCCGGATCTTATCAATGAGATTTTAAAGATGACAAAACATATCAGACCGGATCGAGAGAAATCAGACTGACCAGAACGATCGCCCAAAACAGATCAAGCTGATAAGATGACAAATCATATCAGACCGGATCGAGGGTAATCAGACTAACCAGATCGATAGCTCAACAACAGTACAAGCTGATAAGAAACATTACTTATCAGACCGGATCGATGAATATCAGACTGACTAAACCGAAGCTTCAGATCGATCTCTATCTTTATCAGATCAGAGCAGCTTAGGATACATACAGAATGGCTCCTCAGTCCGAATCATTAACGGCTATTTATTGTAGCATTTAATGTTGAAATTAATGCTACAAAGGACCAAAGACTGGAGATTGCCATAAAAGGTAAGAAGACAAAGAGTAGCTTACCTGACAGTCGTCGAAAGTATGAACCAGAACGGCAAATATCCTGAAGAAGAAGACTGTAGCTTTCTCAGAGTTTAAGAAGAGTCAAAGTTGCACATTAAGGGAAATAATGTCGTTGGTACCTTCAACTATAAAAGGATTCAACAAAAGGAACTTACTGACTCTTGCTGATCAATTGAAAAACACACAAGAAAGGAAAAACAGCCCAAGCTTACAAGCTCAGAAGCTCTCGAGCTGAAATCATTCTTAAGCACGTTTACTTTGTAACATTTGATCATTTAGGATCACTGTGCGCATCTTGTGTTTTCTGTGTTGAAAAATAGAAGTGAGAAACTTATTTTAACTGTCAGACAAAGTGTGTCTGAGCAGATCGAGTGACTAGGAGTTTCAGATTGGTAGTGAGGTAAATCCAGTCTGAATCGGGTTTGTACAACAGGATTGTATAAATCAAAGTCTTTTAGTATAAACCTTCCTTAATTGGAAGAAGGGGAGACGTAGAAGGATTACACCACCTTCGAACTTCCAGAAACATATCCTGTGTATCTTATTTCTGCACTTGTTCTTTCATACTAGCCATCGAGCCGTTCTTACATATACAAGAACAGACCGTTACGCACTTATACTTTCAGTGGTCTGTTCTGTACAAGAATTGATTAAGAAACAGATTTCTTTCACTAATCCGAAAGAAATCACAAAGTATTAATTTTTAGAAGGAGTGTTCATTCACTCCCCCCCCCCCTAAACACTCCGGACCGATCCTAACACACTTCAACAAGAGGCTCCCACCAAGGGTATATAGTAACCTTTTAGAAGCAAGTACTATTTTACAATTAATAGTCAATTAGAATAATTTGGTGGTTAATTTGTTTATATCGAGACTTGATGTAATCGGATTCATGGCAATCACAATACTGAGAATAAACAGAAAATATATGTAAACCGTTTGCTTATTAATTAATTCAAAAACTATGGACTTTAGTTATTGAATGCCCCCACTAAATTTTTCAAATTCGTCACCCTCATGACAAATGAAAGGAAAATCGTATTTTCTTAGTGGGCTTGGAGTCCAACTAGCTCATGATAGCCCCGGGCGAGGGTCCAGCCGACATCATGATACTAAAGGTAGCTCACAATTGCATCATATGCAACCCCCAAGATATTCGTCTCGTGATTGGCATAACCCTACGGAGGCAGGCCAATTATGACTTCTCACGTCAAACTAACCCATCCCACGGATGGTAATGTTCACCAATAAGACCCCACGAGGGTGAGCAATCTTAAAGGTTAACAGAACCCTATCCATAATTAAGTGACAGTTAAACACACAGCTTTCCCATACCAGATGCCCCCAACGAGGGTGAGACAAGACAACTGACACAAGTAGCGTCTCATGGCTTAACTATTGAAGACGGGAAGCAACAAACTCCTTTGAGCTCCCTTTACAGTTTGATATTAAAAATTTTGAATCATATTCAAAAGAGGGATTTAATAATTTTTCAAATCTCATCAAGTACTTGTTTGTTTGTTTGCCGGATTCATGCAACTATGTTTTATTCATGCAATCATATGTACTAATAAAACATACAAACAAACATTTATCATACATCACATGCATAATAAAAATAAATATGGACGATTACGGCATCCATGTGAGTCATACGTTGATCACAAGTCTGTCTAAGGTGATGCAGTTATGTAATGCAATCCTATTACATTTTTGCTTCTATTATACATGTCTTGATTCTTGATGCTCCATCTTCAATCTCGATCTCCCACTAATTCTAATGATTTTACATTTAAATAGTGCAAACAAGAGAATAGAGATACAAATCCGGGGTGGGATACATCAAAAAATATATAGAGCAGGCTCGCAGGCTCGATAACCAAAAATCACAATAATAATGAAACAATAAAACCTAAACATTCACATAAACACATTGGTCAATGCTCGTAATCATCAACCATGCAATCACATCATATGTAATTAAATATTAAACTAAACAATTACATCATATATTATTGTACTAATCACATCACATGTAATTAGAACACAATAATTAATTCATTCTATCGTTTCCCCACTAATCGTATCATTAATTGAAATTAAAATTAACAATTAAATAAAATTATTTTATTTAATTTCTAATTACTTAAATTTCAATTAATTGATAAAATCTCTATTTTACCTTTTAATCATCATATTAATCGAAAATAAAATTAACAAATTAAATAAAACATTTTCATTTAATTTTCAATTAAATAAATTTTCAATTAATTTGTAAAATCCCTATTTTACCTTTTAATCATAATACTAATAAAAATAAAATTAACAAATTGAATGAAACACTTTCATTCAATTTCCAATTAATTAAATTTTCAACTACTTGGTAAAATCACCATTTTACCTATAAATCATAATATCAGTCCAAAATAAAATTAACAAACTAAATGAAACATTTTCATTTAATTTACAATTAATTAAATTTTCAACCATTTGGTAAAATCTCGATTTTACACTTAATAAATTAAAAATCACATTTTTAATAAATTAAGTATTATGATTTATTATTTCAAAAATAATATCTGGATAAAACATCTAAAATAGCCCAAAATAATTTATGGACTCCAAACAATTTGGATCAAAAATTAAAAAATGCAATTTTCAAGGATTTTTTTTAAAAATACTCTGAGAAAAAAAGTAATTTTCACAAATACATCAAAATCGAATCCTTTACAAAACTACCATAAACCGCCCAGCGGGAGGGCGGCATCTCATCGGTGAGTAGCCGCCCAACGTAAGTAAGCGGCTACTGCTTGATGAGTAGCCGCTCACTGAGTAGGCCTACTCAATACGGTGGGTAAAACCATGGGCGGTGTCATTATACGATGGGTGGTGTCATCCCCCAACCACCGCCAACCACCTACAACCAGCTCCATTAAAGCACCCTTTTAACTCAAAATTCATCTATAAAATCGATCCAAAGCTTTAAAATAATTTATAACATAAAATTTTTGCTTCTTGTGACTTTTGTCTCTCTGAATTCATTTCCTCCGTCTCTTCTGGCCAGAAATAAAATATTCAATTCATTTCATCTTCTCTTATAGTCAGAAATAAATTATTCCATCAGGTTGATATCTACATTATATTTGAAGGTCAGTTAATTATTAGAAATATTAAAATTCCATCAGGTTATCGAAGGTTAATTGATATCTACATTATATTTGAAGGTCAGTTAATTATTAGAAATATTAAAATTGTTTCGTATGTTTTTTTAATTATATAATTTTTTTTAAAATCAATTAAACAATTCATTATATTTTTAAATACAATAATATTAAAATTGTTTCGTATGTTATTTTATTATATAATTTTTTTTAAAATCAATTAAACAATTCATTATATTTTTAAATATGTACGTATAATATATTTTTATTTATTAATATTATAAATGATAATATTAATGATTGATATGTGTGTTAATTTTTTTTATTATTTTTAGGATGGCATTAAATCGAGGTCCCGAAGATTCAACTATATTATATCTACAATCTACGCATATCTCCAGTGCTGTTTGTTCTGATAATATTGATTATACTCTAAAGGTGAAGCGTACAGATAACCTTATTTGGGGTTTGTATAATGAGAACGTGATACACGATCGCGGTTGGAGGTATATCATTGATATGGGATTTTACGGTGTTTTGCAATCTGGTTACTGTATGTACGATAATCATTTGATTACCGCTCTTGTTGAGCGATGGCGGCCTGAGACCCATACATTTCATTTTAGATTTGGTGAAGCTACCATTACGTTACAAGATATTTCAATAATTTGGGGTCTGAAAGTTGATGGTGAAGCAGTAACTGGGATAGATGATTCACATCGTGTGAAAGAATGGCAAGAAACATGTCTTGAGTTACTAGGATTTGAGCCTCCCGAAGCAAAATTTAAAGGCGGTCACCTAAGAATGACTGCTCTAGACGATCATTGCCGAGCTAATCGTATCTCTGATATGAGCTCAGAGATGGATGTGATAAAATACACTCGGTGTATTGCTTTGATGATTATAGGTGGAATTTTGCTTCCAGATTATAATAGTAGCGCTGTAAAACTCATGTATTTGCAGCTACTTGAAGATTTGGACGAGGTGAACACATATAGTTGGGGCAGTGCAGTGTTGGCTTTCTTATACCGTGAAATTTGCAATGCGTCAACGATAGGAAAATGCACTATCACTGGCCCTTTGTATATTTTGCAGGTATGTAATATTTTTCTCTTACTAATAATACCTTATCACTTTTTTAAAATATTTTCATGGTTATTGACAGATTTGGGCATGGAGTAGGATAAAATGTTTGAATCCTGACATACAACTAAAAACTTTGGTTGTCCCTAATAATGTTCTTGTTGCTCCCTATGGTGGACGGTAATAATTAATTTTTTTATTGAATATTAATATTAAAATCATAAAATATTGCAATATTTAACATTTTTTATAATAGGTGGAACACTGTGTTTCGTCACACCCATATAGGAACTCATTCGGTTAGAGTTATACGACATTCTCTTGATCAAATGAGTAATGACGAGGTAAACCTAAATTATGTAATTGAATTTATAAATTATGATGATTTCAATATATTGATTGATCATTTTTTTTATTTTAACGATGTGCAGTTTAACTGGATCGTGTATGACTTAGAGGCCGCTGATGTTAATTCTATTATTACTACCTACAATAATAATATTTGGAGAAGCGTTTGCCCACTTATCTGCTTCCAAATTGTGGAGATTCATCGTCCTAACCGGGTCATGCGACAATTCAATATATGCCAGTCAATTCCATCACCTGCACTTGACGATAATGAGCTACATGACGTCACCCGAACTGGTCATCGTAATATGGATTGGGCCAAATTTCACAAAATACATATTCGGACGTGGCGTAGGAGGCTAAGAAATGTCGCCACTGGTGAACCATGTGGTCGGTCAAACTCAACAGACGATGACTATATGCAGTGGTACGAGAGAATCACTGTAAGGGTTATATCGCCTCGTGTACATGGGATTGGTTTCCACCCATCTGTTGTTTTTGACACTGCTGGCCCATCTGGTAGTTTTGACACTGCTGGCCCATCTAGTGGTTTTGACACTGCTGGCCCATCTGGTGGTTTTGATGCTTCTGGTGATTTTGATGTTATTGGGCCATCCGGTGGATTTGATACTGCTGCTGGTCAATCTAGTGGATTAGGTACAATTGTTGGGTCAGTTGTTGGTTTTTCATCATTTGTTGGACCATCCAGTGGATTTGCATCATTTGTTGGGCCATCCAGTGGATTTGCATCATTTGCTTCTGCTCCCTCTACTGATTTCGATAGTGCAGGTTATTATACTCCACAACCCCCAGAGGCTCAAAATTATACATCTCTAATGGGTTTTGAATACCAGAGAAATTTGGAGGAGGTGCAACCAGCGAGAAACATTCCAACACCTATCCAGTTTCCGAGTTATTCTGATGAAACACAACAAAATACTCCTAGTAATACTGGTCCACGTAGAGGACAACGAAATCGTAGGCAACGTCATTGTGGAACCGGTGGCCAACTGTAGTGGTTTTATTTCGTATATTGATATTATGTCTTTAACATTTGTAATCGTTTAACTCTATATATTAAGGTACCATTTGGTTTGATTGATGAAATGACTAAAATATTTAACTTTATAATAATAATAATACTATTGTAAGTGTATTTATACACTTATATTTCTTCTTATTTTGCATGATTTAGTGTTGGTATTCGAGCAGAATTACGTCTTTTGTTGTTGTTTTGGTTGTTTTGCAGGAATCCAGGTAATTACATGTTTTGTGGACTAAAAGGGTGCAAATGACGGAAAGAACGGATGAATTGAAATCAAAAATCTACATTTTCAATCATGGCAACAGGCGTAACTACGCCCACTTTGAGGCGTAACTACGCCTAACCCACGGCAAAACATTATTTGGAGAATTTCTTGAGGCGTAACTACGCCTGATTTGAGGCGTAACTACGCCTAAGCCACGGCATTTGAGATTTTGAAGAATTTTGAATTCGATGTAATTGTGAAATTTTTTTTTTTTCCTGAATTATTTTTAAAAAAATCCCAAAAATTATACTACTTTTCGGATTTATATTTTATTTTTTTATTTGTTTTAAAAAAAAATTAAAAATTAGGGCTTGGCTTGGCCCTATTCATCATCTTCCCAAAGAGAAGAAACCCTAGCCGCCATGTCTGCACGCAGCACCACGCAACGCACGCAGCATCAGCACCGTGCAACGGCGATGCAACACCTCCCTACCTTTTCCGGCGAGTTTCAACGATACATCGATTTTTATTTTCATGGAGCAGCAACCCATTTGCAAATCCAGGTTAAAAACTCGATCGCCAAATCACTCGAAAATCATGAATCCAGAACCTCGGTCATTCGAGCGGCGCGCTAGACGGCGGAGAACAATTTCTCCAACGCTTACGCCGCCTGTTGTTGACCGTCTGAAGATTTACGGGAGTTAGGGGCCAAATCGCTCAAGATTTGCTCGAGTCGAGGCGCACAGCGGCGGGAACATGCGCCGCCGCTCGTCGCTCCTCCATGCTGCCGCCGGCCGCTGGCGCTGTTACTTTTCCTGTGATGGCTAGTGGCCGGAAACGATTTCCGGTCAGAATGGGCATGGTTTAAAACTCCTTTCATTCGAATTTTCTATGTTTCCGGATTCCAAAATTTCTGAAAAACTCAAATTAGTCGTGGGAAACAATCTAACAAAGATTAATTATCAAATATACAAATCAAAGCGCAACCTGACTCTGATACCACTATTGGGTTTCCGTACCTCGTCGTCAGATCCAAACGCAGCGGAAAATAAACAGTAAACAGATCTGAACCAGAGACAGATCGATCGCGCCTGATTTATGTATTAGCATGCAAATATCATAATATAATGCACGAAAAGAGATTACCGATAACAACGAAATCAATTTGTATGCTGTGATCCCTCGAGTCCAATCAACCTGACCAGATCTTCAAGCACAACATCAATGCTAGTGTGATGTCGGCTATTCTATGAGAGTGTGTATAGAGAGGAAAATCACCTTAACCCTAGAGATGAACATATATTTATAGGAGTTTTGGTCAATTATTTGGGCTATGCTTATGAGGGTCCAATGGGCCAACATTTGGCACATTGGCTTGTAGGGCATCTAATGCTAACATTATTTTATTGCATTGAAAAATTAACAGTGGATATAGGAGGACTAGGCCAACACCTACATGTAGTGGTGAGCATTCGAACAAAACCGAACCGACCTATTTTTTTTTCCGACCAACCGAACAGACCAAATTCTACTCTTAAATCGAACAAACCGAAATCGACAAAACATCGGTTATTTCGGTTGGTTGCCGATTAAATTGATATATTTTTAAAAAAAATTAAAATATTGATTTAATTTTTTGTAAAATAGATTAATTAAAATATAATATAAAATATTGATGTAGTCGGTTTACTCGGTTAATCGATATTTTCTAAATGAAAATCGAAATCGAACCGATTAAACCGATATTTTAAAAAATTAAAACGAACTTCCAAAATAACTGAACCGAATTTTCGAATTAATTCGGTTAGTTCGGTAAAATCGAACTTTTACTCACCACTACCTACATGTACTGTAGAACATAAGTTGTACTACAAAACACTGCATCCCACGAAACATCGAAAACCTAAATTCAAATTACAACCAAAATTAAAATTAAAATTTTCTCAAGTGACTAAGATTGCTCTATTTTTATGATTCCTTGCCCGCAAATTATATGTCTTTATGGCAGTGGTGGGGCAGAGGGTGCTCGTGATATCACCTCATTCTCGTCAGAATCAGTGCATCGATGCTCCCTTGATTCTTCATGACCATGTATCTCCAAGTATTTCTTACTGACACGCTGCATCAACTCCACATCATAAGAAAATCTTTTAGTCGATCTCGGTGCCACAGAGGGTAAGGAAATGAAGGATTATGTTGTAATGAAGTGATGCTTAGGACACTCCATCTTTTTTTGCCCTTCTTTTTTCTTTTTTCTGCAGAAAATATGCTTGAATTGTTGAGCTCATTTTGACCAATCGCCGGTTCTTCACCATTAGCGGCCATTGTATTCTACCGAAGAAAATGCGGGATTTTACGAGTTAGTCTCCGATAATTTATAGTTTCAAAATAACCAAAGAAAATACGGGATTTTACTAGTTAGTCTCCGATAATTTATAGTTTCAGTTAGTGGGTAGTTTATTTTGTAGTTAGTGGGTAGTTATTGTAAAGTTGGTTTGAATTTAATTTTGGATTTTTTAATTGTTTTTTCAAGTTAACCTTCAAATCTCTTACTTATTTTTTTAATACCTAAGGTCATTTGTATTTGTTAGATCATCAATTTTCTTTCCTTGATATTTACGTATATGACAATCATGTGTTTCAATGCATCCACCTAAATTCAAGAAGAGGAGACAAGTTGTACTAAAAACCACTACATCCCAAGAAACATCAAAACCTAAATTCAAATTACAACCAAAATAAAAATTAAAATATTCTCAAGTGACTAAGATTGCTCTATTTTTATGATTCCTTGCCTGCAAATTATATGTTTTTATGGCAGTGGTAGGGCAGAAGGTGTTCGTGATATCACCTCATTCTCGTCCTCAGAATCAATGTATCGATACTCCGTTGATTCTTCATGACCATGTATCTCCAAGTATTTCTTACTGACTGCATCAACTCCACGTCATAAGAAAACTCCTCATGCGGGACATAGTTTTTATTAGTCATCATTTGCACGCGTTGCGTGCATATACAATATTATTTTTTTCTAAACTGAGGTGTTAATTATAAATTCATTTTTTTAATTTTGACTTCTGAGATGTAATAATTTTTTTTCAAATTGATTTTATAGTTTAATACCCACCCATGTATATTTTTTATGTTATTGTGCTTATCCAAATTAACATGGACAATGCAGTCATCTAGCACATTGGACATCTTTGTTATTTAACAAATATGTGAGGGTACTATGGTAAATTTACTTTAAATCATACAACAAACACCATAACACATTATATATAGTATAAATAAAATATTATTTTTTCTAAACTGATGTGACATTGCATTCATTTTTAAATTTTAGGTTTTGGGATGTAATACATTTTCTTTAAATTAATTTTGTAGTTTAATATCCTCCCATATATATATTGTTTATGTTATTATGGTCATCCAAATTAGCAGGGGCATTGCGGTTATTTAACACATTTGACATCTTTATTATTTGACAACACATGTGAGAGTATTATGATAAATTCACTTTAGATCATACCACTAACACCATCACCAGTTATATATAGGGGGTATAATGGTTCATGACCTTTATGGAGTTTAATAGAATAGAAGTATTCAATCTAGACTTTTATATACTCCTTAAAAGTCTAGTGGTATCTAAAATAGACTTTTATAGAGTTTTAAAAAGTTAGGTGGTATTCAAGCTTAACTTTTATAAACTCTA
Source organism: Haberlea rhodopensis (assembly GCA_907163345.1). NCBI lineage: Eukaryota > Viridiplantae > Streptophyta > Magnoliopsida > Lamiales > Gesneriaceae > Haberlea > Haberlea rhodopensis. The sequence goes on from CAJQUN010000881.1 coordinate 133,921, forward strand.
TAAAAGTCAAGAGTTATCCAAAATTCAACACTTTTAATGACTTTTGTGGAATTCTTTAAGTACAAAACTTGAAGGATCATGTATGTGGGGTCTTCCCACCTTAACAGTGTTAGGATAACAAAATTTGAACTAAACATGCATTTTATAACGTTTTAGGGTTCCGGTTGTTACGTGAGCTAATAGGATTTGTAGGGTCTTCCTACCTTAACATCATATTAATAGCGTATTATGAACTAAACATGTATTAGAGACACCTTAGAGTTCTGGTTGTTATGTGAGCTTAATGTAATTACAGGCCAAAATGAAACTTCAATAGTTAGTTAATTACATTCCCCAAAATGAATGTTAAGGCTAACAAAATCATGTATCTATCTTCTTATGCTCCTTTAGCTCACCATCTCAACCCGACCCTTAGTCTCGATCCAAAAGTGTACCTACAGGAACAACCCATCGTGAGCATGTACATCATTACTTAACATCATGAGTTAATGGCATATAAATAATGCATGGAAATAATTGATAACATATACTTCCTGTTTAATAGTACTATCCTTCCTTGGTTGTCCCTGTGTCATAATTACGCATATAATCATTAGTTCAAGACATGAATGATTAACATCATACTTCGTATAAAAGCTCACAACAATCCACGTTAATTAGAAATGGGACTATCCGGGTGCTATTATGACAGCGGCACAATTGGCCCCCCTCGCTCGACATAACACATCTTATGATACCCATCGCTACGCCTTGATAGCGGATGTATCTCTTATTCAGCGGATGATACCCATCGCTACACCTTGATAGCGGATGTACCCCATCGCTCAGCGGATGATACCCATCGCTACACCTTGATAGCGGATGTACCCCATCGCTCCGTTATATGAGCGGCAAGACCTTCCTCGCTTGCCCATAATAGTCACCGGACATTCAACCATTCTAAGTAGCATAGTCAAACATGCGTCATCATCTTATAAACATCATCATTTCAAACATCATCACCTTATCATAATTGTCATCGTAACATCATATCATCTTTGTTTATCACAACATTATCATCATAGACTTATTCATCATAGTCATCATAATCATCATCATGATTACTCATGCAATTAATGCAAGGTCATAGTTTAGGAATATGTTACCGTATGATGCTCGTACGTTTCTTACGTACCTTAATTCCAAAAGGAGGAGAAATCGTGGAACTTTATCTCCTTGAGGTTGTTGGTGCCTGGGATGGTTCTACACAACCATGCAATTCAATATTAGAAGTTAAACAATAGCCCGATACCAAAAATTCAACAAAAATCAACATTTTTTAAAATTTCGCAGCTGGCGATCGATCGCTTCGCTGAGGCGATCGATCGCCTCAATTTCTTCTTCTCGGCGATCGATCGCGCCAAACATGGCGATCGATCGCCTACCCTTTGAATTGGCTACTGCCTCTCGGCGATCGGTCGCCTCTTTTAAGGCGATCGATCGCCTGCCCTGCATTTTGGCTACTGTCCATAGGCGATCGGTCGCCTCATTTCAGGCGATCGATCGCCTCGCGCAGACACGAGATTTCTCCATTTTTGAGCATTAAATCCTACACCAACTTCAACCAACATTTATACCAACAACTCATAAACATTAAAACACTTAAAACCTTCAACACACATCATAAAACCACTAAAAATCCAACATCCCACAAGGAATCACACTAACTCAAGCAAACCCATTTCAAACCCTTTTTAAACCCTTCAAAAACTCAATCAACACTTCAACAACATCCATAAGTGATATATAAACATCATAGGCACTAAATCTTACCAAGAAGTGCAAGAATGAAGCTTTTACAAGAATTCCTTCCCACCTTTAGGGCTAAAGTCGAAAATGAGGGGAAAGGGGGTTTGGGAAAGTGATTTTGGGAATTGAGTGTAGAGTGTAAAGTGAGGTAAGAATGGTGGGTTAAATATCAAATCCTTTTATTTAACTTGTACCCCAATAATTAACATGATGTATATAAAATGCAATCAACATCCTTAAATCATGTTAATTCTTCATTTCCACACATAACTTAATCATCGTAATAACTCATCATATAAACATAATTAATGTCCAGGTTACCATTAATTAATTTCGGGGCATCACAGGATTACAGGACAAAATAAAAACTTCGTAACTTAATAGATACATTCCTAAACAAGAATGCTAACGTTTTAGATTTATACTACTCCTAGAGTAGATACTAAACATAAACAGAATCATATGCATCTTGTATCCTTGTAGCTCACTGCTTCAACCCGACCCTTAGCCCCTTCAGTCCAAAAGCGTACCTACAGGGACAACGCATCGTGAGCATACAAGTGTTTACTTAACATCATATTAAAAGGCATAACAGTAAATGCATAACATCTTAGTTAAGTAAAATTTGTTGGTCGTTCTTTAACTTCTTTTTGTTGTCCCTGATTCTCATTCATGTATAAGGGCATCTTACCCACATCGTATGGCATCTTACCATAACATAAACATCGTGTGACATCTTACCACATGGGCATCTTACCCAATCGTATGGCATCTTACCATATCATAATCATCGTGTGGAATCTTACCACATGGTCATCTTACCTAATCATATAGCATCTTACCATATCATATACATCGTGTGGCATCTTACCACAAGGGCATCTTACCCAATCATATGGCATCTTACCATATCATATACATCGTGTGGCATCTTACCACATGGGCATCTTACCCAATCATATGGCATTTTACCATATTAGATGCCTCAATACAATCTCATACCATAAATTTAACAAAATAAATCATCATCATATTTTTCAACATTCTGCCTCTCTCGATCGATCGGCCCCAAGGTCTCGATCGATCGAGAAAATATGCATAAACAGTGCCAAACACCCTGCCTCGATCGATCGATCGAAATATTTTACCGATCGATCGAGGAGCTTCATCGATCGATAGAAAATTCCTTTCGATCGATCGGCCCCTGAATTTTGAACCATGCTTAAAATCCTCTGCCTCGCTCGATCGATCGGGACAAGAATCTCGATCGATCGAGCACTCTGAAAATCGGGACTTCCCCATATTTTCGAGCACCTCATTTCCTACCATCATTTCTACTTCATAAAGCGTAAAACATGCTTGAACAAAAATGTCATGCATATGTTCAAATCAAAGGTTTAACAAAACCTAAGCTAACATGCATCATAACATCATCAAAATCTTCAACCTCATCCAAAAATTGAGGAAAACAGGACATGCCAGTTCTGCCCAGATTTTCGAGCACTTATTTTCATAACAAGAAAACCAACACATAGCATATGTAACATGTTCGAACAAACATGCTAGGAACTTCATAATACTTCCATGTAAACATTCATACCAAGGTTCGTTCAAACCTATATTAGCATGCATGGAAATCGCCTCACAAAACCCGAACTTAACCAAAAACCCCGAAAACAGAGTACCAACTTACCCCTCTCTTTTTGCTCCTCTTTTTGCAAGGATTTTGGACACATTTTTACCAGCCTTTTTCCCTCTCCTACTGTAGCTTATCTGGACGTTTTGAGGGGAAAGAATGAGAGGAGCAAGTGGTTGGAGGTGGAGTGGTGGGGGAGAAGGAGGCATGGGTTGAGAGGATGGGCAGCCAAGTGGGGGTTGATTGATTGGGGGGTGGGGGGGTGGTGTGGTTGGGGTGGTCATGTGGTGTTTAATTGTGCCATGGTATTTAGTACGATGCATTAAAAATATCCTAACTCGATATTTTTCATCTTTATTTAATTAATATATCCTTTAAAACACTCAACATGTCTCCCACATCATAACATAATTATAAACCCTAATTTAAATGCACCACTACCCTTAACCATAACATAAACATATATGTTAACACATAAACATATAACCATTTCGGGGGTATTACATTACTCCCCTACTTATAAGATTCGTCCTCGAAATCCACATGCATCACTATATCGAAACTAAACATAAAACATACCAGAGAATAGTTCCGGATAGTGTTGCACCATATGCCGTTTCGTCTCCCACGTAGCCTCCTCGACACCCCGACGATCCCAATGAACTTTGACCATCGGTATAACTTTGCTTCGTAGTCTGCGATCCTCACGATCCAGAATTCTGATTGGTCGTTCTACGTAGGACACATCTGAGTCTAATTGTACTTCATAAGCTGTAAGACATGAGACGGGTCTGGCTCATACTTCCGTAACATAGAAACGTGAAAAACATCGTTTATGCCAGACAAGGATGGCGGTAGTGCCAAACGGTAGGCCAAAGTACCGATACGCTGCAAAACTTCATATGGCCCAACATACCTCGGAGATAACTTTCCCCGCATACCAAACCGAACCACACCCATGAAGGGCGAGATCTTTAAGAAGACCATGTCTCCTAACTGGAATTCCAGCGGTCGTCGCCGCTTATTGGCATAGGCTGCTTGCCTATCCTGGGCCGCTTTCATCTTTTGGCGTATCAACTTTATCTTGCCTTCCATATCCTTAATCATATCCGGTCCTCCGACCACTTTACTAGTCAAGTCCTCCCAATACAGCGGTGACCTACATCGTCTACCGTAAAGAGCTTCAAAAGGAGCCATTTGAATGCTCGCCTGATAGCTGTTATTATAGGAGAACTCCACCAGTGCTAGTGAATCCTGCCATGGAGTATCAAACTCCAAAATACATGCCCTCAACATGTCCTCGAGCGTCTGAATGGTACGCTCTGTTTGACCATCTGTCTGAGGGTGATAGGCCGTACTCAGTCTCACCTCTGTGCCCAAAGCTGTCTGGAGACCCTCCCAGAAATGTGAAGTGAACCTCGGGTCTCTGTCAGACACTATCGAGACTGGAATACCATGCAATCTCACCACATCCCGTATATACATCTGGGCCATCTTCAAGTATGTAAATGACATACTATAAGGGATGAAGTGAGCCACCTTCGTCAGCCTATCTACGATCACCCAGATCGCATCAAATCCTGAGGCCGTCCTTGGCAAGTGGGTCACAAAGTCCATAGATATATGCTCCCACTTCCATTCAGGTGCCTCTAAGCTCTTCAGCTCGCCACCAGGCCTCTGTCTCTCTGCCTTTACCTGTTGGCAGATTAAACATCTTTTCACAAAGGCGATCACATCCCGCTTTATGCGCCTCCACCAGAATTGATTGCATAGGTCCTTGTACATCTTCCTTCCTCCTGGGTGGATACTGAACCGACTACTGTGAGCTCGCTCCAATATTCCTCTACGCAACTCTGGTGTATCCGGGACTACCCATCGGTTGCCCAGTCTCAAAGAATCATCCTCAGCCACTCTGAACTTGGATGGCTGACCTTTAAGTACCAATGACGTCCATATCTGAACCTCATCGTCCGACCTCTGGGCCTTCCTGATTGCCTCAAATATATCTGGCTCCGCCAATAAGGTCGACACTTGCACAGGCGACGTGTCTACATCAAAATCATAGCCCAGATGGCAATAAGAAGTCATCATAGCTGATAGACTCATGGCATCCTCAGCAGTACTCTTCACCTTACGACTTAAGGCGTCTGCTATCAAGTTTACCTGGATGGTACTCAATTTCACAATCATAATCCTTAAGTAAATCCATCCATCTTCTTTGGCGCATGTTCAGTTCTGCTTGGGTGAATAAGAACTTCAAGCTCTTATGGTCCGTAAAGATGGTAAACGAAGTACCATATAGATAATGCCGCCAAATCTTCAAGGCAAATATGATGGCCGTCAGTTCCAAATCATGCACTGGGTACCTAGCCTCATGCGGCTTCAACTACCTCGATGCATAAGCCACCACATGCTTATCTTGCATCAATACACAGCCCAAACCCTGCAGTGACGCATCCGTATACAAGGCAAACCTCTTATTCTCAGACGGAATCACCAACACAGGCGTTGTAGTCAAGCGACGCTTCAGTTCTTGGAAACTTTCCTCACAAGCCTCAGACCAAAAGAAGGGGACTCATTTCTGAGTCAGCTGTGTCAGGGGTTTGGCAAACTTTGAAAAACCCTCGACGAAACGTCGGTAATATCCTGCCAAACCGAGAAAGCTCCGTATCTCAGGTACAGAAGTGGGTGCAGCCCACTCCATCACAGCTTCAATCTTCCTGGGATCTACAGATATCCCGCTGCTAGATATAACATGACCCAAGAACACCACACTGCTCAACCAGAACTCGCACTTGCTAAGCTTTGCATATAACCGATGATCCCTAAGGATCTGGAGTACTGTCCTCAAGTGCTTTACGTGTTCCTCTTCGGTCCGAGAGTAAATAAGTATATCGTCAATGAAGACTATGACGAACTGATCCAAATATGGCTGGAACACCCTGTTCATCAAACTCATGAAGACAGCTGGGGCATTCGTCACCCCAAAAGGCATGACTAGGAATTCATAGTGCCCATATCTAGTCCTGAAAGCTGTCTTCTGAACATCATCTTCTCTTACTCGAATCTGATGATACCCCGATCTCAGATCGATCTTACTGTAGAGCCTTGTACCCTGCAACTGATCAAACAAGTCATTGATCCTCGAAAGTGGATACTTGTTCTTTACTGTGGCCTTATTTAGTTGCCTGTAGTCAATGCATAGACGCATCGATCCATCCTTCTTCTTAACAAATAAAACAGGCGCACCCCAGGGCGATACGCTAGGGCGTATGTAGCCCTTGTCAAGGAGCTCTTGCAACTGAATATTTAACTCTCTTAGCTCTGCTGGTGCCATCCTATACGGGGCACGAGAAATGGCAGACGTCCCCGGTAGTAACTCAATCCCAAACTCGACCTCTCTCGTCGGTGGAAATCCGGGAATCTCTTCCGGAAAAACATCAGGAAACTCCACCACTACGGGCACATCCTCGACTTTCAAGTCTTCCTTCTTTCCAGTAACATCAATAACATAGATGAGGTATCATGTATGACATCGTTCCAATAACTGTGCCATCTTGACAGCAGATATCAACGGAATCTTTGGACGGGAACCATCCCCATAGAATGTCCCCTGGACTCCCAAATCGGATCTGAACCGGACAGTCCTCTGTCTGCAGTCCACAACTGCCTGATACTTGTTCAGTACATCGATGCCCACAATGCAATCGAAGTCCGACATTCCCAGAACAATCAAGTCTGACCTCAGCGCATTGCCCTCAAAATAAATGAGACCTTCATAGACAATCTGATCAGTAATCAAACTTCTTCCAGCGGGTGTCAAGACCATAAGAGGCATGGGCGACGGAGAAGTGCATATGTGGTGCCTTTCCACAAAATTTGTCGACACAAAAGAGTGTGACGCACCTGTGTCTATCAATATAAAAGCAGGGTGCGTAAATAAAAGGCATGTACCAGCTATAACCTCCTTCGGAGCCTCTGTAGTCTGCTCCCTCGTCAAAGCATAAACCTGCCCCTGAGGTGGCCCCATGGGCTGACCTCCATACTGCCTCGGTGCAAAAGGTGGTCTGTGCTGTGCTGCTCTGTCCGCAGGCCTCCCCGCAGAGTTCTGTTGCCTTCCCCTATTGGGACACTGCCGAGCAAAGTGGCCTTTGTCGCCACAAACATAACATCCTACACAGTCCTTCGCCAAATGTGGTTGCCCACAAAGAGTGCACTGGACCTTCCCGAATCTGTCTCCCTGAGACTGACCTCTTCCAGATGGGGAATCGTTCCTACGGTTTCCTTTCCAACGATTCTCAGGCCTCTTACCACTGAATCTCGAAGGCGATGCGTTCCCCCTTGGTTTGAACTGATCACCCCTCGGCCTCAAATTGTCAGAAGTGGATTTCTGAGGGGGTGCTGGAGGTGGCACTGCATCAGGATATGCGCCAACTCCCAGTTCGGCTAGCTCGGCCCGTGAAAGTGCATCATCAAAACAGGCAGGGCCATAAGTGATCACCCTGTCATACAGTTCAGGCCTCAAGCCCTTCATGAAGTTCATCATCTTCGCTTGAGTGCTTGCAGCAATGTGAGGTACATATCTGAGAAAGGAACAGTATTGAAGAGCATAATCTGGGCATGTTACCTTTGCTTGAGGTTGGTAAACTCATCTTCCTTAGCCTGTCGTGCGGCAGCTGAAAAGTAGCTGGTCAGAAACCGAGTTCTGAACAGCTTCCAATTAATTTCCTGTCCCTGAGCCTCTTGCTCTACCATTGTGGTCTTCCACCACATCAATGCTTTCTTAGCCAGTTGGAACTCTGCTAATCTGATCAATGCGGACTTCGCACACGGAGCTGCCACAAAAATCTGTTCCATCCTTTCTAGCCACTTTTCAGCCAATTCCCCTGTTTCAGTTCCCTCGAACATCGGGGGTCGGTATGCCAAAAACTGAGCCAAGCTCAACTCCCCAGGTAATAACTGCTGCTCAGAGGGTTCCTCGCCTAAGGCTGGCGGTGGTAGGGGATTCGTACGTCCAGCACTTGCATTGAAGCTTATCGCATCACCTACTTCGGCGTTTGCTGCCATGCTGCAACACAAGGGTTAACAACAATACCAAAAGTAGTTCATAAAGTACATCGTTAGATAATTAAACATGTTAGTATAACATCTTCTACTTCATATGCAACATACATATAAAACATGTTTAAAAGTAAGCACCTAGCTAACTTATTGCTAAGGCTACCCTTCACTCATTCCCGGGTTATCTAACCACTGCTCTGATACCACTAATGTGGGGTCTTCTCACCTTAACAGTGTTAGGATAACAAAATTTGAACTAAACATGCATTTTATAACGTTTTAGGGTTCCGGTTGTTACGTGAGCTAATAGGATTACAGGCCAAAATAAAAACTTCGTAACTTAATAGATACATTCAAAAACAAGAATGCTAACGTTTTACATTTATACTACTCCTAGAGTAGATACTAAACATAAACAGAATCCTATGCATCTTGTATCCTTGTAGCTCACTGCTTCAACCCGACCCTTAGCCCCTTCAGTCCAAAAGCGTACCTACAGGGACAACGCATCGTGAGCATACAAGTGTTTACTTAACATCATATTAAAAGGCATAACAGTAAATGCATAACATCTTAGTTAAGTAAAATTTGTTGGTCGTTCTTTAACTTCTTTTTGTTGTCCCTGATTCTCATTCATGTATAAGGGCATCTTACCCCATCGTATGGCATCTTACCATAACATAAACATCGTGTGACATCTTACCACATGGGCATCTTACCCAATCGTATGGCATCTTACCATATCATAATCATCATGTGGCGTCTTACCACATGGTCATCTTACCCAATCATATGGCATCTTACCATATCATATACATCGTGTGGCATCTTACCACAAGGGCATCTTACCCAATCATATGGCATCTTACCATATCATATACATCGTGTGGCATCTTACCACATGGGCATCTTACCCAATCATATGGCATCTTACCATATCATAAACATCGTAACATCATTTAAACCATCATAACATATAAACATCGTTTCATATAAACGTCATCATTTCATCGTACATACTTATGCGATAAATGTATAGTCATAATGTAGAGGCGTGTTTTACCGTCCGATGCCCGTACGTTTCTTACGTACCTTTTTAAAAGGAGGAGAAGTATATAACTCTATCTCCTTGATTGCGCTGGTACCTGGGATGGTTCTATAAAACCACATAATACCATATTAGATGCCTCAATACAATCTCATACCATAAATTTAACAAAATAAATCATCATCATATTTTCAACACTCTGCCTCTCTCGATCGATCGGCCCCAAGGTCTCGATCGATCGAGAAAATATGTATAAACAGTGCCAAACACCCTGCCTCGATCGATCGATCAAAATATTTTACCGATCGATCGAGGAACTTCATCGATCGATCGAAAATTCCTTTCGATCGAACGGCCCCTGAATTTTGAACCATGCTTAAAATCCTCTGCCTCGCTTGATCGATCGGGACAAGAATCTCGATCGATCGAGCACTCTGAAAATTGGGACTTCCCCAGATTTTCGAGCACCTCATTTCCTACCATCATTTCTACTTCATAAAGCGTAAAACATGCTTGAACAAAAATGTTATAAGCTTCATAAAACTACCATGCATGTGTTTAAATCAAAGGTTTAACAAAACCTAAGCTAACATGCATCATAACATCATCAAAATCTTCAACCTCATCCAAAAATTCAGGAAAACAGGACATGCCAGTTCTGCCCAGATTTTCGAGCACTTATTTTCATAACAAGAAAACCAACACATAGCATATGTAACATGCTCGAACAAACATACTAGGAACTTCATAATACTTCCATGTAAACATTCATACCAAGGTTTTGTTCAAACCTATACTAGCATGCATGGAAATCGCCCCACAAAACCCGAACTTAACCAAAAACCCCGAAAACAAAGTACCAACTTACCCCTCTCTTTTTGCTCCTCTTTTTGCAAGGATTTTGGACACCTTTTTACCAGCCTTTTTCCCTCTCCTATTGTAGCTTATCTGGACGTTTTTGAGGGGAAAGAATGAGAGGAACAAGTGGTTGGAGGTGGAGTGGTGGGGGAGAAGGAGGCATGGTTTGAGAGGATGGGCAGCCAAGTGGGGGTTGATTGATTTGGGGGGGGGGGGGGTGTGGTTGGGGTGGTCATGTGGTGTTTAATTGTGCCCTGGTATTTAGCACGATGCATTAAAAATATCCTAACTCGATATTTTTCATGTTTATTTAATTAATATATCCGTTAAAACACTCAACATGTCTCCCACATCATATCATCATAACATAATTATAACCCCTAATTTAAATGCACCACTACCCTTAACATAAACATATATGTTAACACATAAACATATAACCATTTCGGGGGTATTACAATGTATAAGTATAAAAACTCCCAAATTCTCCATCAATCATCCCATGGATTTGGCTTGACTTTTAACTAAAGAATAGTCTGAAAAATCACATATGGACTGTGGAAAAATAATTCTGCTTCCTTCACTCTTCGCTTTTCAAAAGTTAAATTTCTTCAATTCTGAGCTATAAAGACAACTGGTGCAAAAGTTTGCATATATGTGACAAGATGAGAAAAAAACTAGTATAAAGGAAGTTGAGGAGAATTAACTATACGAAATGCTTAACATCAGTCAATATAACTAAACGAAGACCGTACAAACTCAACAAATAAGAACGAAATTTTGTAATTGGGGGAATAAAAGCATACATGTAGATGTCTAGCAATAATTAAACATATTTTTCAGATCATTAATATTTTTCAGATAATAGATTTTCTCCAGAAAAAAAAAGAATTATGCATGATATTTTTTTTCAAAGTGACCCAAGAACTTTTCCCACAAATGACGACAACACGAAAAATCCCACAGAAAATCTTTTTACAGCTCCTTGAAATTCTATAAAAATCAATATAAATCCATTAACTGCACAAAAATCTATCCTTTTAAAAAGTTATTAAAAATCACCAAAAGACATTATCGAATACACCACATAGTATAAATATATCCTCTCAAGCCAAGCCAAAACAGGAAAAGAAAGCTCATCTTCGTCTTCAATTTGGAATAGATGACATTTTATTGATAATCGAACAGCACAAAAAACACACAAGACCAGATGCAAGCAAATCAACGATTGAGGATCTCCAAATCATCATTACCGATCGATTTTCCTCTAAATACTATTCATGACTAAAGTAGCTGATCAGAGCCCCACAAACAAATCGCAGCCGTTCAATCTCAGATCTCGGTCCAAGGTGCATATATATTTTTTGAACTAGGTGCATATTCTACCCCGTGTAATTGGGGGATTTATGGGGAATCGGGGGTGGTGTTTTGGTGATTTATAAAGGCGTGAAGGGTATAATGGGTGATACAGCCACCGTGTAATTGGGACTTCGTGGTAGACAGGTAGTGGATTTGGTGGGGTATTATGCAGGTGTAAGGAAGAGTACAAATTAAAATAAAAAATAAAAATCAAGCCAATCTTCTTGTTCTTGCAGTTGCAATTGATAGATATATCGGCAAAATTTTGGCTATACCCGGTGTATCAAAGATCAACATACATAAATATATATATACATATATTGTGTATCTATGAATTTCCCAATACGGATATGTTTTGGCCGGGTGTTTCCAAATGCTTTTGCAAACTGGTTATCAGATAAACAAATAGATGTCGAGTGTTTTATTTCCTTGCTTCTCTAAAAATAAGCAGAAAAAATAGAAGCTGAGAAATAGGTCATGACATGCTTTTGACTGCTTTAAGTTGTTTGGTGACAATTTTGTAATTAGTATGTGTTTGCAAATGCTTTTGCAAACTGCTTATCAGCTTTTTCAGATAAAAAAACCAAAGCCGATTTTGAGTATTTTATTTCATTGTTTCTGCTTCTGCTATTGCTTCTTTAAAAATAAGCAGAAAAAAGCAGAAGCTGAGAAGCAGGCTATCACATGCTTTTAACTGTTTTAAAGTTGTTTGATGACAGTTTTGTAATTAAATAAAGTTTATTAAGATGCTTTTTTTTAGTAGCAAACATTAAATGTTTGCTTAAAAGCAACAATTTTCAACCTTAAGCAAAAGCAACATAAGAAATGATTGTCAGTGTTTGCAATTGCTTATTCAAAGTACTTTCATGTTGTTTTTGTTTAACGTTAATAAAAGTTACTTTTAAGCAAAAGTATTTAGTGTTTGCTATCAAAATAAAAAAAACAGTTTACTAATCTTCAATTAATTACAAAATTACCACAAACAACTTAAAACAGTTATAAACATGTCATGACATGCTTTTCTGCTTCTGTTTTTTCTGCTTATTTTTAAAGAAGCAATAGCATAAGCAAGTAAATAAAACACTCAAAATCTGCTTATTTTGTCTGAAAAGTTGATAAGAAGTTTGCAAAAATATCTGCAAACACCTACTTTGAGTGAGCAATTGCAAACAAACCCTTAATTAAAGTTTATTAAACTGTTTTTTTATTTTAATAGCGAACACTCAATACTTTTGTTTAAAAATAACTTTTTCCAACTTTAAGCAAAAATAACATAGAAGTTCTTTGAATATACAATTGCAAACACACATTTAGTAATTGTACATCTTTTGTACTTTATAAAGTTAATAATATAAATATATTAAAATAAATTTATGAGATGAGATAATATAAGTGAATAAATTTAAATGATTTGAGGATAATAGTAAGTTAAAAAAATGAAAATATAAAACTAAAGTAAGATATTTGATAAAAATAATAAATTATTGTGATTTTTTATTAGAAAGTGATGCACATATAACTAAAAATTTCAACGATTTCTAGTATAAGATCTTTATCATCTATAGATAGTATAGATAAAAAAAAATTAAAAAGTGTGATATTAGTGAATAAAGTACGTTTTGTATAATACATAAGAATTTTAAAAAAAAGGCAAACCTCGATACGAAGCTCCTGCTATGTGCGGGATCCGAAAAGGGATCGTGTCACTTTGGGCCAATGTACGCAACATTCCCTTGCAATGCAATATGTTGTTTTCACTTTATATACATAAGAATATAAAATAAAAATGTTATTAGAAAATTTAAAATTAGAAATTGTTTATCTAAACTTAGAGGCAAATAAATTACATTATACAATATTTTAAATCTTTTTAGAAGAATAATTGTTTTGCTTACAAACGAGAAATTGTTGTTTGTGTCATCGGATAAACTAATTGTCAAAGTCTGTATTTGGAGTCCTAATATTATTTCTTATGAGATTTTGTATAGTAAGAAATAGAAACAAGTTTGAAAAATATAATTAATTTCCCAAATAACATTTCACATACATTTTCCTAAGAGTTAAAATTGTGATTATACATTGAGAACCCCAACTGAATAAAAATATTAGAAGAAATTAAATAAGAACAAAATTAATCGTGGAAGTTTAAATATTTATTATTAGCTAAAAATGCATAGTCCTATATTTTGAAATAATGCAATATTATAAATATCCCGCATTTTAAAATAATTATTTATTTATTTTGAAACAAAATTATTTAATTTGAAGCTATAAAAGAAAACACGAGCCTTTTAAATATATATGCACCAGTCAATAGCTTATATAACAATATTTAAGAGTTCTGAAGTGGAACTACTTTTCCCTTAACATATTCCTTAATCGACAAATTGGGTTGTTTTGAAAAATGACATTAAAGCAATTTTATTTTAAGAAAATGACATCCCCAAGTGTAGAAATAACACTTGGGGAGATCATTTTCTTATAAAAAATTCATTTAAGGTCATTTGCCCAAATTTCGTCAGGGGATGTCATTTTCTTAAAAAAAAATCATTTAAGGTCATTTGCCCAAATTTCTCCAAATTTCCACTATCCAACTAACATCCAACTGCACTGATAACCGACTTCCAATAACCCGCTACACTGATAACTTCTTCGGTTGTATCAGTATCTTATTGAGAACCCATTCCACTCTTGCAAGGAAGTATGGAGATTCGCGAGAGAGAACCCTTAACTGACATTGCGAACGCGTACGGTCTCATCCCCACCTCCACCCTCCGGAAGCTCGCCTCCTACTCCGATTCCAATTCCAGTCCAACTTTGAAACCCCTCATTTCGATTTTGAAGCCCAATTCTAGTTTCGGAGGCCAGAAGGTTTGCTCCGATTCGTCCTCCTCTTTGAATGGAGTTGGTACTAAGTCTGACGCTATCGGGGCGTCGAACATCAACAATGCCCATGCCCTGACTTCGACAACCGCACGATTTCAAAACCCCAAGTTTCCTGCTACTTCAATTACTTGTAATGATAATTTTCTGCTTTTGTGTCTATTTAATGTAATTTACGACTGCAATCCGGGGCGTGAATTTTACTTCCTAATTGTTGAGTGTTTATCTGGAATCGTTCTCTTGTTATGTCTGTAATGGAATTAGTTTTTGACATTTCAATGAATTCAGTCCTTAGGGTTCAAACTTGTGTTAGAGATTGGTTCTACTTATATATTTAATTTAACAAGTGAAAAAACAATGGTAAAGTACAGTATCTGTCTAGCCGACCTTCATTATTTCCTGTGATTTGTCCGGATTGTACATTTCTGCTTAACTTTTAATTTTAGTTGGATATGGGTAATGGTGCATTTTGGGTAGAGCTTGTACTATGATTCCAAATGTTGAAGAATTTATGTATATCTCGATGCTTGCTGAAGGTGACATGGGAATTAAGGATTTTGTATATGATCGGAGACAGACAACTGATGAATTTAAGAATGGAAGAAAGGCTTCTGCCATGAAACGTATTTCCACTCCTATACCCAAGAAGAATGACAAAGGGAAGGGCAATGCCGTACAGTTCAGTTTCAGACCTCCTCGGAAAATTGGAAAACCTTGTTCTTCGCTTGATAAAATAATGGAAAATGATGAGGAAAATCTTAGTCTCTTTAGTGTGCCTTTTGAGAAAGTCATAGGTTTTAGAAAAGGGATTCTAAATCCTTATAGCTGCTCACATGAGAAATTAGAGAATGGGAATGTAAATCTGAATTATTCTGGTTGCTCAAAGGAGAAAAGGGAGGAGCTAGGGAAGGGCATTTCCGACCCTTCAAACTACTCATTTGATAATAAAAAGAATGAAGGAAAAGTGATTCTTGAGCTCCCAGGCTCATGTGTTGAGAAGAGAAAAGCGGTCGCAAAGGCAACCCACGATTCTAATGTCTCTGTAGTTGAGAAAACAAATGAGAAATTGAAGTCTCTCAATCTTTCTGGCTACTCACATGATAAAACAAGGGAGAAAGGGAAGGCCATTCTCCCTCCACCTAACATGGTTGAGGGGTCATCTGCAGCTGTGGCGGTAAATTGCCTACCTGCAAGGAGAAAAACTGCAAAGAGAAAACAAGATGCTGTGTCATTTAGCTGCCCTCCTATGACAAGGATCCAAAAAATACTGTATGTATGTCTTTCTACATATGCACAGACACATGAGTGTACGCACTCCTATTTTTCATATGCACAGTCAGTTTTTGCAAAGTTTAAGTATGTTTGGATGCTTACCTGATTTAACATTTGCCCTATGTCGCTAATCTCTGAAAGCATATTATATCTTCATGACATGCTCAGTTATGTGTGTTAAGCCACTGTTTTCTTATCATAAGGAAATGTGATTTCATGTCCCACAATAGGTACCTTCTTTTTCGCAGCAATTTGTTTGTTTTCAAGGTAAGTTCGTTATTCTTCAGTCTTCACTCTTGCTGATATCATTCTTTCATTCAGGGATGATTTTGGTGAAGCTGGAGATGTGAAGTCATCCAAGTCACGGGCTATTGACCATTCAAAATTCGAAAAGGTTTGCATGGTTTTCTCTTTTCTCAACAGAAAGAAAAATGGTTATAGTTCCAATATTTAAGCATGAGCATGTTTCTTCCGACTAAACTAAGCATAAGTAAGAAGTATACTGTAATACCCCTATTCTACTTCAGTGTGAATGGAACTGTGCAATGGACTTGGATTAACTTGTCTTTTTCCCGTGTGAAGTCTTTGCTAGCCAAGGATCGGATATTGTAGAGTCTCGTTTGCATGCATTAGTGGATTGAGAGAGTGAGATATTGTCCACGGAGAGTGGAGACTTGGCATAATTTTTCTTGCAGCATATGAACTTGGTGGAGAGACCGTGACTACTATTATGAGAGCATTCTCATGAATTATCGTCTTTGGCCAAAATGCAGTCTTGTCTGCTAATGTTCAACAACAAATTAATTTACAGATGCAAAGCCCTGGGCCAAAAAAGGGTGACCAAAGCTGCTCGCTAGCAAGCTTTATTGAACAGCAGAGAGCATATTTTAAAGAGGTTGATGAGTTTGAACTGGCTGAAGAGGAAATATCAGAATCTGAGTTGGATATGTAGAAAGAGTAACATTAGCATTGAAGTATGCGTAACCATATATAGAATCTGTGTACATCCTCAAAGTGTTGTATAAAAAAATGATTCACTTCGTACAAACTTCTGCTCCTCTTCCATGATAGATTTAGAATAAGTGAAGAAATTGATGATCATCTTCCACTGTGATGTATGAATTTGTATCAAAATCTTTGGTATAGTTGACTTCTACATTGGTCTTGAGTCTTTTATGGATAAGCTGATACAATGTAATGAGTAGACTCTTACTATGAAATAGCAATGGTATTCTTTTATACATCGTTGGATTTGAATACGATTCTTTAACTGGGATTATAGCATATAGGATGATTAAATGGAAAGAGGAGCATTTTACTGGCTCATTTAAAGTTAATTTAATAGTTATAACAAATGAGAGATTTCCTTTAACTCATTTTTATAGATAAAAAGTATGTATCTAATATATTAAATGATATATTAAAATATTGTGTACAATATAAGATATATGTATAGCGTTGGTTGATATCAATTTTTAGAGATCGAATTAGTGTCATTTTTTGGGGTTGACCCAAAAAATGTATTTGAATGTGGGGTGCACAATCTCATTCAATGAAAATATATTTTTTTGGGGGGGGGTCAACCTCAATCACGCATTCCCCATGCTACAGGGCTGTTTGTGACACTTGACATCAAATCTCATTGACAAATCTAATTCTTTTCTAATTAACGACGATAAGACAAGTCACTATATTATATTTCTAAAATTTTGACATTTATATTTATTGTAAGATTTTATAACAAATTACTTAACTTTGTTTCTTGAAAAACACTTGTATAAAAGGCGATTTCAAGTGACATTTGGCTATAATTTAGAAGACACTAATTGCTCCAGATTGAAAGTTTTTACTGCAGTTTATCTTTATGTTTGTTTTTGTTGCTATGACTACAACTATAGGTGGGGAAAATGTTTTTTTGATCATATATGTTACTTGTGCTTGTTATTTTGGACCTTTTGATTTCAAATCCGCAATTTTGGCCCTGTAATTTTAGTCACTTATTATTATATTATTAATAATTATTAATATTTTAAATTAAAATATATTAAAGTTATATTAAAATTATTAAATTTTAATATTAAAAGTACTAATATTTTAATTACATCTTATATATATGCGTCATAAGATAATTATTGCAATGAATAGTGTAACAGTGGATTGCCCACATTTTTGTTTCTTTTCTTCTTCTTACTTTCGTGTCCAAAAAAAAAAATCAATTGCTTCCTTCCCATTTTCATTCAATACCTCATGGCCGACCCAAATCCTAAAAAAATTATTCGTTGTAGCTTCCAGCCTCCGCCGCCACCACGCCGAGCCAATTTATACCCGCCTTTTCGATTACTTTATTTTTATTGGGCTATTTTTATTGTCTTTGTAGCTTTATGTGTTGGTGCAGAAATCATCGTCAACCACTCACCTACCACACCATCCGCCATACCTTGGATGTGCCCCTAATCTACGCCCGCATCCATCTCGCCGACCTCCTCCCTTCTGCCGTCACATGCATCATCTAGATCGAAGCCACAGACTCCCGTCGATTTGGTGCGGCAAACACGAGATCTACTCATCTTCGTCGATCTCGGTGCCACAGAGGGTAAGGAAATGAAGGATTATGTTGTAATGAAGTGATGCTTAGGACATTCCATCTTTTTTTGCCCTTCTTTTTTTCTTTTTTCTGCAGAAAATATGCTTGAATGGTTGAGCCCATTATGACCAATCGCCGGTTCTTCACCATTAGCGGCCATTGTATTCTACCGAAGAAAATGCGGGATTTTACGAGTTAGTCTCCGATAATTTATAGTTTCAGTTAGTGGGTAGTTTATTTTGTAGTTATTGTAAAGTTGGTTTGAATTTAATTTTGGATTTTTTAATTGTTTTTTCAAGTTAACCTTCAATCTCTTACTTATTTTTAATACCTAAGGTCATTTGTATTTGTTAGATCATCAATTTTCTTTCCTTGATATTTACGTATATGACAATCATGTGTTTCAATGCATCCACCTAAATTCAAGAAGAGGAGACAAGTTGTACTAAAAAACACTACATCCCAAGAAACATCCAAACCTAAATTCAAATTACAACCAAAATAAAAATTAAAATATTCTCAAGTGACTAAGATTGCTCTATTTTTATGATTCCTTGCCCGCAAATTATATGTTTTTATGGCAGTGGTAGGGCAGAAGGTGCTTGTGATATCACCACATTCTCGTCCTCAGAATCAGTGCATCGATACTCCCTTGATTCTTCAAGACCATGTATCTCCAAGTATTTCTTACTGAATGCATCAACTCCACGTCATAAGAAAACTCCTCATGCGGGACATAATTTTACTAGTCATCATTTGCACGGATTAGCTGATTGAGAGAGTGAGATAATGTCCACGGAGAGTGGAGACTTGGCATAATTATTATTGCAGCATATGAACTTGGTGGAGAGACCGTGACTACTATTATGAGAGCATTCTCATGAATTACCGTCTTTGGCCAAAATGCAGTCTTGTATGCGCTTCCTGTGTGCTAATTTTCTGTGTGCTTGCTAATGTTCAACAACAAATTAATTTGCAGAAGCAATGCCCTGAGCTAAAAAATGGTGACAAAAGCTGCTCGCTAGTAAGCTTTATTGAACAGGAGAGAGCATATTTTAAAGAGGTTGATGAGTTTGAACTGGCTGAAGAGGAAATATCAGAATCTGAGTTGGATAATTAGAAAGAGCAACATTAGCACTGAAGTAGGCGTAACCATAGATAGAATCTTTGTACATCCTCAAAGTGTTGTATAAAATAAATGATTCACTTCGTACAAACTCCTGTTCCATGATAGATTTAGAATAAGTGAAGAAATTGATGATCATATTCCACTGTGATGTATGAATTTGTATCAAAATCATTGGTATAGTAAGCTGATACACTGTAATGAGTCGATTCTTACTATGAAATAGCAATGGTATTCTTTTACACATCGTTGGATTTGAATATGATTCTTTAACTGAGATTATAACCTATATGAGGATTAAATGGAAAGAGGAGCATTTTAATGGCTCATTTAAAGTTAATTTAATAGTTATAACAAATGAGAGGTTTCCTCTAACTCATTTGTATAGATAAAAAATATGTATCTAATATATAAAAGGATATATTAAAATATTGTGTACAATATAAGATATGTATAACGTTGGTTGCTATCAATTTTTAGAGATCGAATTAGTGTCATTTTTTGGGATTGACCCAAAAAATGTATTGGAATGTGGGGCGCACATTCCCATTCAATGAAAATACATTTTTTGGGGGTAACCTCAGCCCGTCTTCCCCATGCTACAGGCCGTTTGTGACACTTGACATCAAATCTCATTGACAAATCTAATTCTTTTCTAGTTAACGACGATAAGGCAAGTCACTATATTATATTCCTAAAATCTTGAAATTTATATATTGTAAGATTTTATAGCAAATTACTAAAATATATGTCTTGAAAAACACTTGTATAAAAGCCGATTTCAAGTGATATTTGGCTATAATTTAGAAGACACTAATTGTTTCAGATTGAAAGTTTTTACTGCGGTTTATCTTTATATTTGTTTTTTTTGCTCTGACTACAACTATAGGTGGGAAAAATGCATTTTTGATTATATATGTTTCTTGTGCTTGTTATTTGGACCTTCTGGCTCAAATTCGTAATTTTGGCCTTGCAATTTAAGTCATTTATTATTATATTATTAATATTTTAAATTAAAATTATATTAAAGTTATATTAAAATTATTAAATTTTAATATTAAAAGTACTAATATTTTAATTACCTCTTATATATAAGCGTCGTAAGATAACTATTGTAATGAATAGTATAATAGTGGATTCCTTTTTTCATTTGCTCTTCTTGTTGCCCAATTTTTTTGTTTCTTTTCTTCTTCAAATCAATTGCTTCCTTCCCATTTCATTCAGTACCTCATGGCCGATCCAAATCCTAAAAAAATTATTCCTTGTAGCTTCCAGCCTCCACCGCCACCACGTCGAGCCAATTTCTACCAGCTTTTTTTCGATTACTTTATTTTTATTGGGCTATTTTTATTGTCTTTTGTAGCTTTATGTATTGGTGCAGAAATCATCGTCAACCACTCACCTACCATAGCATCCGCCATACCTTGGATGTGCCCCTCATCTACGCCCGCATCTATCTCGCCTACCTCCTCCCGTCCGCCGTCACATGCATCATCTACATCGAAGCCACAGACTCCCATCGATTTGGTGCGGCAAACACGAGATCTACTCATCTTCGTCGATCTCGGTGCCACAGAGGGTAAGGAAATGAAGGATTATGCTGTAATGAAGTGATGCTTAGGACATTCCGTCTTTTTTGCCCTTCTTTTTTCTTTTTTCTGCCGAAAATATGCTTGAATGGTTGAGCTCATTATGACTTCGGGTGCTTTGAATTGTTAAATGACTTATTTTTACGAATGTAATTATCAAAATGGTTTTTGCCCATATTCTTTTGCTTCTTCTCACGGTGTCCACCACGATTGTGCCTCGCAGTATGCTTTTTCAGATAATTTCATTTTCTCCTTGACACATTTTTCAACGTAAAAAAAAAAAAGCATATGTATTATTATACATATTGCACATTTTTAATTTTTAAATTTTTGTATTCTTGGATTTAATTGTATTACATTTTGCAGCCTTACTTGATGTTGATCAATCGAAAGGGTCAGTGTATGCTTAGCAGTGTACACTGCTGAAATTAATATAACTTTAATTAGTTTTTGTTTTTCTTTGACAATATTTGAAAAAAAGAATATTTTATTTCGAGCATCAGCTAATACATTTGAAATTATGGCATTGGATAATGTAACTGTTAGTTCCGGACCTTATCGATGAGATTTTAAAGATGACAAAACAGTTCAGACCGGATCGATAGAAATCAGATTGACCAGATCAATCGGACTCAACAGAGCAAGATGGCAAAGCATTTCAGACCGGATCGATGGAAATTAGGCATACCAGATCGATCGGACATATCAGAGCAAACTGATAAAGAATAGTACATATCAGACCGGATCGATGGATTCCAGAATGACAAGATCGATGCTTCAGATCGATCTCAACCTTTATCAGATCAGAGCAGTCAAGGATACATAAAGGTTGGCTTCTCAGTCCGAATCATCAACGGATATTTATTGCAGCATTTAATGCTGCAATTAATGCTACAAAGGACCAAAGACTGAAGATTGCCATAATAGGTAAGAAGACAAAGAAGAGCTTACCTGACGGTCGCCGAAAGCATATACCAGAACGGCAAGTATCCTGAAGAAGAAGACTGTAAGCTTTCTCAGAGTCTAAAAAGAGTCATAGCTGCACATTAAGGGAAACAATGCCGTTGCCACCTTCAACTATAAAAGGATGCAACAAACAGATGCAAAAGACTCTCGACTCTACAACTCACGCTGATCAATTGAAAAATATACAAGAAAGCTAAACAGCACACGCTTACAAAGTACAGAAGCTTTCGAGCTGAAGTTATTCATTTAAGCGCAATTACTTTGTAACATTTGATCATTGTAGGATCACTGTGCGCATTGTGTATTGAAAAATAGAAGTGAGCAACATATTGTAACTGTCAGACAGAGTGTGTCTGAGCAGGTTGAGTGACTAGGAGTTTCAGACTGGTAGTGAGGTAAATCCAGCCTGAATCGGGTTTGTACAACAGGATTGTATAAATCAAAGTTCTTCTAGTATAAACCTTCCTTAATTGGAAGAAGGGGAGACGTAGAAGGATTACACCACCTTCGAACTTCCAGAAACATATCCTGTGTCTTATCATTCTGCACTTAGCCATCGAGCTGTTCTTACTTATACAAGAGCAGACCGTTTCCGCACTTACTTATTAGTGGTCTGTTCTGTTCAAAGAGTTGATTAAGTAACAGATTTCTTTCACTAATCAGAAAGAAATCACAAGGGATAAATTTTGTAAGGAGTGTTCATTCCCCCCCCCCCCCCCCCCCCCCCCCCCCCTCAAACACTCCGGACCGATCCTAACAAAGTGGTATCAGAGCAGGTCATCTTAATCAGCACAAAGAAA